>JAPQWS010000026.1:1360000-1595000 GCA_028651295.1 Catharanthus roseus
CCATTAGTGGAGACATGAATTGGGTCCGTAACGTAATATTTCCTAAAGTTGAAGTTACTTATTAATTGAGAACATAAACCTTTTTTTCAAGACAAGGACTCCTCAAAAGCTGAGGTAATATGTTTGAAATAGCTTAAGATAACACCAAATTTAAGGGCACAACTTCCAAAATATTCATTTAATTTTCTTCCCCTCCTTCTCCAACCCTAAAATTTTCTCAAAACCCCATGTTCAAATCTTCAAGTTAGAAGCATCATACAATGAATCTTCACAAAAAAGGTTAGTATATCGATCTTTAAATGTTTTTAATCATTTTTACTGATTTAAAATTTAAAAAACAACATCGAATCGTCCTAGATCTAAAATAATTTTCAAAGCTATGCATCCTTTAAAGGCCACCCCTATCATTGGACCAGCGGAGCCACGGCTCACCCCTCGCCACCGATCAGGAGTGCTGTAAAGGTTCCCCTTGCTAACGACCAAGACTAGGCCGAGGCTCCCCTTATCCCGCACAAGGGTCGAGCCGAACCAACTTTAATTACTCTTTTAACTAATTAATTTTATTATATTTTTTAGTTTATTTTGTTTAAGTTTTGTTTTATTTTATTTTATTATTGTAATGTCTTATTTATTTTTAATATATATTCTGTTTCAAATAAGCTTTTATCTACTTAATTTATTTTAATTTTTTTAGTTTGTATTTAGTATGTTTAAATAATTTAATGAATTATTTTAATTTGTAAAAAAGAAAAAAAAAAGCTTTGGCACTTGCAGTTCACAAGGGATTCGGTCACAGTTCCCCTGGTTGGTCACAAGGGGAATGGCCAGCGGTCCCTTGTGACCAACCAAGGTCATTATTATCAAGCCCCTCATGAATTGCAAGGAACAACGTCCAGAATGTTAAGGAAAATTATAAATTTTCTTGTTTTGAGATTAAATTTTAACTCAAAATCGATGTTTTTCGAGACCTACATAGTGATTCTCTACGTTGAGGTTAAAAGCATATGAATAGTTTCTCATACAATTTATGTGTAAACAATTGCCTCTCCCTTGTGCAATCTTAGAGAAGCCGTAAGAAAGTTTTTCTTCTCTCTTCTTCTTTCTTATTGGATTCTAGTTCTCCCTTTTGTCGATTAAGTTGTATAAAGAGCTTTGAATTAGTTCACTATTCATTCTTCTTTAATCGAATATTAGGGTGATGTTAAACAAAAAAAGAAATCTTTCTTTTTTGTTCTTCAGAAAAGTTGGTATTTGAATAACGTAGGATATCTTTCATCAAGAAAAGAGTTCATATCCTTAATTAATAAACCATCACAACTTTAAGATATTTTTTTGATTCAGAAAATGTTCACGCCCTCAATTTAAAAGTACCCCAAACTTCAGGGGTTTCTTGGGTGTTACTAAAATTAAGCATATGAATAGTTTCTCATAGAATTTATGTGTAAAAAATTTCCTAATTTAACCAAAAGGATAAGAAAAAAGAAACCAAAGAGCAAAAAGGAAACAAAAAGGTAAATCTAGTCCAATAAGAAGATTCTTTTTTTTTTTTTCCAAAAAATAGGAATACTTCCTAAACAATTAATTTCTATTATAAATTGCACAACACGAAGTTCATAAGCTTCTAGAGCATGAATCTGTAAAATGGAAATAATTTGTGGATAACAATGTTATATTTTACTAGAAAAAAAAAGAGAAAGTGAATTTAATTATGAATTCACAAGGTGACCATATTTTATTTAGTTCGTAAAAATGAAAAGAATAAAATTTCAATCTTAAAATTTTGTATTAAATTTATCTTAAATAAACTACATATTAGATGAAAGATATGCAAATTGAGTAAAATACTTGTAAACGTATGTAGTGATGCGTTGTCGGAATACAATCAAATAAAAAGGGCATATAGATGAAGTCAACCTTACCCGACCAATACTAAAGCAAGTAAAATATAATCAATGTTCATCCTGTTCTGTCTTCCGAGATTGAATAAATTCACAGTGCGCAAAGAAGTCGAATTCAGAAAACTGGCCCCTAAGTATCACAGGCAAGTAATTTATGGATATAATTTCCCTCTTTATACAAGCTCAATTGATTTATCTTTAGGAGAAATATATGCCCTAGCTAGCCCTTATCTCTGAGCAATTGAAAAATACTTTGATTTTTGCACCATACATGTTAATTAATGCAAGTTAAGGTAACTCCTCTATCAAAGGTATTAAAGAGAAGAAGTTTGTGTTAGAGCATTAAAAGATTATTAAAGAAAAAGTTTTCTTAAAGACTTGTTATATTTATTAGTCATATAAAAATATATATATATCTAAAATGTGACTTGATTAATTTTAGTTTCCTAATTCTTCCTCTTTTTAAGTACTTTAGAGTTTATTTAAGTATATATTTAAATGAAATGGGGGATGCTCCATCCTAACTAGCTTATTGATTCATTTGGACTGTAGACAATTTTTATCGTGCATTCTGCATTGAGCTAAGTACTTATTCAGTAGTTTAATTGGTGAGGAAGGTCGAGGAACAGTTTATAGATATTTTTATTTGGCTTGCTCTCAAGTAATTCAATATATCTAAGACATGGATTAAAAAAGAAAGGATGTCGTAGGACACGTAAGATCTCATACAACAAAATTTAGCTACATGCACAATCCTGGACAAAACGAGAAAGCATCGGTTAGCTTGTCTAAGTAAGTGAAGAGAGAACATGTGCATAAACGCATGGAGGATGAAGATATTGACTTTCTTAAATGTTTGAATGCGGAATATACGTCAATTCTTGATTATCCAAAACCCGGATTTTCAATTGATTGTGGTGATGATCCAAGCTATGCATTGTTTTTTAGTAGTTTGAAGAATGATAGGTCCTCTTATGTGCTCGAGGCCAATGCAAAAACTGGGTTAACAAAGCCACTAAAGTATATGGAAAATGATCCAAATGGTGAAGATGAAAACGATTTGGATAGTCATGCTAAAACGAAGAGAATTGAGTTTCAAAGTAATTATGATTGCAACTATAAAATTGTTCTTTGAAAACATGACGGTTGAAGGTTCTAATGTGATATATCAATATAAGAATGGTGCTTCTGTAGTTTATGATGGTCTTATCTTCCTTAATTTCAGAAAGATGATAACATTGTTTCTAAGAAACGGAAGTATACAGACGCCATTCAGCATGAAACAACATGCAAGGGCATAAGTTATCCCTTTTCACTATTTTGGATACTTTTATCGAATTGATCCTTCTTTAATTTTCCTTCACTTTATTGCGAATATTTCTTGTCTAATTTCTATTTTGTTCTTGTACCTCTATTAAGTCAAAAGATGTCAACAACCATTGTGAGTCCACAACAAACAATGTGTTCTAACTTCAGGGTGCAAATATTAGAAATTCTTCGCAAACCTTATGATAAAGAGGAGCATGAAAGGCTTATGCAAGAAATCACTAAGCAAAAGCCTCAACATAAGCATAGAGATTTGCCCTCTGGAGGGGTAAAATTTTATCCGTCAGATAAAACGGGAAAACCATTGCTTGATCATCATTTGGGTGAGTCGATTATTATCTAGGAATTTTCATATTACCATTATTGATCTCCTTATAAATTGTCGAATTAAACTCATCAATGCATGAAAAATATTATTTCTCCTATGTTGACATATGATAGCGATCTACTCCTATTATCGACTTTTGTGATACTTCTTTACTATCGACTTTATGTATTGGTTTATTTATTGATGAGTATTCATTTGCCAAAAATTAAAGATCCATTCAATGCAAATTATATGTAAAGTTGAAATAATAAATTTTCACAGAAAGGTGTCCCCTTGCTAGTGATCGGATCATTTTGTATAGATATATTTACTCTCACCTTTCCTTAAGTTTATATTACAAGTAAAACGATGGCAATCTTTGATCTTCATAATTTTCACATTTTGAAATAAACTCTACAGTTCTTAAAAGGAAGATTGAAGAAGCAGTTGCCGCCAATAATGATCTTAAGCAGTTGAATTTGTTACGTGGCTTTCTCTTTTGGCTACAGGTGAGGAAATTATTTATGTTGTGTATTATTGAAATTGTTCTTGATTTCCTTTTCTTTAAGAAAATAAATTATTTTTAAAAAAAGTTAACAAAGACAGTATTGGCAGGGTGATAAAGTCATTTATTAGTACAAATAAACACCTTATATTTTAATTATTAGTCTTTAAAATATTTTATTTACTAAACATAATTATTTAATTTAATTTATTTTATTTTTTGTGACAAAGGAGAAGAAGCCCATAAGGCAACCCACAAGTTAAGCAAGCCCACACACAAAAAAAAAGAAAGATTGGGGCTGCCACAATAAAGAAGTGAAAAACGGCCCAAGAAGAAAACAATAAAAAAAAAAAAAAAAGAAAGGCTGCCCGAAGAGAGAAGCCCATTAAGGAGAAACAGCTGAAAAATAAAAGAGGAATAGGTGAAAGAAAAGGAGGCGGCGGCCCAGGGAAAAAAGGGAAGACGAAGAAATTTGAAGAAGAGGCGGTAGCCGTATAAAAAAAAATTATATAAAGAGGAAGCAAGCTGCTGTGCAAGGGGGACAAAAACTGAAGCAACTTAGAGGGCTGAAAAAAAAACAACAGAAAAAGAGAGGAGAGGGAGCTACTGTAGGAACAGAGGAAAAAACAGAAAAGAATATAACAACAGCAGCCACAATTTCAAGCTGCTGCTGCGCAAAAATGAAAGAAAGAAGTAGCAGCCAGCCACCATTCACGAAGTTGAAACTGCAACAGAAAATTGCAAGAAAAAGCTGAAGCAACTGGAGCAGAAAAAATGCAGCAGTGCAGAAAAATCCAGTAGTGCAGAAAATTCCAGCAGTGCAGAAATTTTAGCAGCAGAAATTTTCAGCAATTTTCTGTTGAAAAGAGCCATGATTCTTCCAATAAATTGGTTCCTTCTTTCCCTTTAGCTATGAACTAAATTTATTTTTTAGAATCTTGATGAAACCCTAGCATGTGACTTTGGTTTATTTTATTTTTGGGAGATTTATTCTATTATTTATGTGATTGCATATCTTGGGATGTTATTGGTTTGATGCAATTAATTCTTTGTGATTGTTCTTGTAGAATAATTATTCGGGTTAATTGATATTTTTATCCATGCTTAATTCTTGTAGTCTTGGGTATGAGAGATATGTGATTTTTGCAAGTATATTGTGGGTTTTAGAATTGAATAGTTCATGCTAATTTTAGATGATTTATGTCATAGGAATGAATAAGTCATGCTAATAGTTAGATGAATTATGTCATGCATTTAAGCACAATATATTTCTCTAGTGAATCGAAACTTGTATACCTAGATCACCACATAAATATTTAATCTTTTCTCCTAAGTAGAATTAAATTATTGTTATATAGGTTAGTGGTGGATTCAAGGTTCTAAATCATCTTCTTTGGTTAAGCTCCTGTTATCTTTAATTTAATTATTTTATTCATTAGTTTTAATTATTTTAGTGTTAATTCTTAGATAACAAAATTTGATTCTTCTTTTTATAAAATTAATTTAGAAAGATAATAAATTTAGGTAGTTAAGCCTTTCCCTGTGGTTCGATACCCTAATACTTTCATATTACTTTGATCTTGTGCAATTGCAAGTATTGGGTTTAAAAATTAGTTAGAAAATCCCGATCACAGGGGGAGGAAGGCATATCCCTAATTTTATTTCTAGCTAAACTAGAATTACTATTATGTTTTATGATGGCGGGATTCTAGTCATATTGCATGGCTAAATGTTTTTAACATGGTCACATAACTAGAAAATCTCAAGAAGTGATGGTCAAAAGAGGTAAGTTTAGGAGGAACAATTTCTAGCATCACCTCTTTGCTTCAAAAGTAAAGTGCTCTAGCACAGTCAAATTTTTACAGTTAGGAGCTTATTTAATAAAAATAACTCGATATGTTGGAAGTTATTTGTTTCCATTTCTTATGGTTCTCGTGTCTGATTAACATAACAAAATTATGACTACAAGGGGTATGCATAAGCTTCATTAATCACATTATGCTTTCCACCATGTATAAATAGAATTTAGCAATATTGTTCTGTTAGGACTGTTCCATAATGAAGTAGTAGTGGGTTTAATGTATTTTTTTGTATCGTACGAATCATTCATTTTGAGGATTAAAATCATTTATCATTGCAAGTCTAACTTTTAGAGCATGTACTCACAAGTAAACTTTTCCTATGAAAGTCAATCAACAATTTATTTTTATTTATCTTTTCATTTGTCTTCATATTATCTCTATTCTAGTGGTTAATTTATTCAAATAAGTAGCTTCTTATATGGAAATTTATTGCTTTAGAATCTCACTAATGACAAACCATTCATTCATGGAATGACAAAGAATGTGTTGATGTGCAGGTAAAAGGAACCTAAGGTTTCAGTTGCTTGATTCCTTAAAATATATGAAGGATGAAGAAATATTTTTGTAGATGATCACATATTCTACAGTTTAGTGAAATAGAGTGCAAAATCTATTTTTTCATTATGAAGGAATCATTGACATACATTTCTCTTTATTGAACTTTTTTACGTATGTTGTGCAAGAAATTTAAAAGAATAATGAACAAAGTTCTTGAACTAAAACGCGATTGTCTTGTTTGTAAGGTAACATGTATCTTCATTCTACAATAAGTATAATTAGAGAATATTATTAAATTCTCTATGTTGAAGTTTGAACTCATTTATTTATTATTGGAATTCCGAATGAAATGAATAACAATATTCTAGTTTACTAGTGACAATGCCTGGAACTTTTAGCTTGAGAATCCAGGCTTGTGAGTCCTGGTTATCTTGATATGTAGACCAAGATTTTAGGCATTTTTCTTGCCATTAGGCAAAGATTTTTGAGCTTTGATTGAGTTTATGCAAGCTTAAATTCATATAGAGTTCTCAATTTTATGTGTCTTCCTTTATTAACTTGCAAAGTAGAATTTTAATTAGATATTTAAAGTGGAAATGTAAAACACTAAGGAATAGACATGTCCATAACAAATCTAGAGAACGTTTGAGAAAAAAGTACTACCCACGAGGCAAGATACCTCTAATGTTAGATTGGTATCAGCAAATGCAAATACAGTTTACGGGCATTAAATAGAAGTCTATATAAGATTTTTCTTATTTTTAAATACAAAGGGTGCTTAGTTTGGGTACTTTGTTCAGTTAGTTACTTTATAAGGAATAACTTATTTTCGAGTTCTACTACTACTAAAAAATGCAATCAATTCGCAACAATGACAAAACTCTCCGTAACCATATTCCAAGTCAAAAGTTGTCACAAACTTATACAAAGTCACAAATTAACACTATTGTGTGTTAACTGAAGTTTTCTATCAATTGCCCAGAAGTTTCACCACTGGAAAAATACTTTATGCTAGGTCCGGATTTTTTTTATAAATAAGTAATTTATAAACATTTATCACAATTTACTAATGAGTTTCTGATAGATGTCTATCTAACATTCACTTTGTAAAGCTAGAGGCTTTTGCAAATCCGTCGCAATTATCTTGCACATTTCAATGAAATTAAAACTTATACCGGTCAATTATTATATTGTGTTTTATTTTATTTTTGTTTCAAAATTAACACATATTGGTCGCAAATTGTGTATAGTTTCTTTGTTTTCTTGCAAATGTATCATTTCAAATTACTCGCAACTTCATCGCTGATATTCTTATTTAAAAAATAAAATAAGAAATGCATATATTTATTAAAATATCTAATTTCATAAATAAATAAATAACGATTATATAAATTCTAATTCTAAATTGTCTGACAACTATGATCTTACAACAGCAGTCGCAGCGAGAGGAAGTGGCCAAAGTAGATGACCTTGGGATTCGAGGCATAGTATGGCACCTGTCATGTTAATTATGAAATTTAACATTTCTAATATAGTACTCCTCCATCCATCCTTGGTCCTATTTCAATTTTCCCCATGGATTAAGATATTTAGTTAGACTAATAAATTTTATTTTGATTTATCTTTTATACCCTTCTATGATATTAAAAGAATTCGACCTTTCTCCTGAAAGTTTTCAAATGTAGATATAAAGTTATCGGAGTAGTGAGTGCCTTATTAAAATGGAGATATTGAGTAGATAAGATGTATGTTGATTGTTTAACTATCATTTTTAAAAGGAAATGAGACCATAATTTAGGACGAAAGAAAAAGGAAAGTGAGACAAAAGATTTGCGATGGAGGGAGTATATTTTACTAATAAAACTTACTAAATAAAAGATAAACCTTAAAAGAAAAAGATAAGCACTAAAAAGAAAATATATTACTATAAAAAGAAGTTGTTAGCAGAAATGTTAAAAGACGTTCGTGGGTTATATATATAGAGAACAATGTCAAATATTTAAAGCTGTAAATCAAAGGGAAGATATTTTATATCAAGACATAAAGCACATTAATAAGCAGTAGAATTAGGAATTCATATATACAAGGACAGAGTAATTATCCAGCTATACTACCGAATTATTGGAAGCAACTTACCTAATCTAATTATGTGTAGACTCAATATGTAGCTAGCTGCTAAGATAAATAACAACCAGCATTTACTTGTAACATTTCAATCATCTTTGATACATTTCTTTAGCTCTATACAAAACAAGGAGTATTTGTCACAAGTTATCTACGGTCATTTGCCGATGTTTTCTTCAACGAGAAGTTCCAAGCTAGTAATGCAGCTCCGATTACAAGTTCCACCTTGTTATAATGATGCAAAAATTGCACGATTGTATAAATGATAAAGCAGCTTCATGCTTTTATCGATAAGGCGTTGGTATGACAAATAGAAAAGAAAGCATATATATGAGAAACCAATGAAACAAAACCCCTGTAACAATCCGATATTTTTTTCTTTTTTCTTTCTAGCTTCAAGGACCTTAGGGAATAAATTACTGATGATTTTAGCTTTTTTTCCTTAGAAAGAAATCTTGTAGGTTGTTGGCAAGTTCAGTGGATAATTCAAGGCCAGATGAGGAAATTACTGTTGACATGGACCCTCCAATCTATCTCACATATGTTAGATTTATTTTTTTCATTAAGAAATGGGGAATTCTAGTTGCTCGACATGAGAACCTCGTGAAGATTAATTGAACATAATGATTTTTCTTTGGATTAGGATGAAAAGTGAATGCAGGAAGTGATACATAATCATTCATGTTACAATGACAATGATTATACCACTACTACCACAAGTATTACTATTAAGGCAGAGTCAATATAAAATTGATATATAAGTTCAAGGAAGGATTATGGATTCAAAATTTTGTTACACAAATACTTTTGAAATACAATTGATTGCATAATTTAGTTCTCCATAAGTGAATTCTAGTTTAGCATGTACTGGACCTATTTAGTTGACAGCTAGATATGTTTTACACGTCACACTAAAGTAAACGAGGATGATCAATAAGGAAAAATAGGTTTGTAGAAATGCTTTTGTCGAATGGATAAACGAGGAGGGTTTAAAGAGGCTAGGATAGTGGCATAAGCTATTGACTCTCTTTGAACAATATAGTCATCAAGCACCTATATTTTGACCACCTGGCTTCATTATGTATTTTTCTCTTGATAATCGTATTTCTTATTCCTAAAAAAATAGATTTAAATTATTGACCAACCATCATTTCTTCGGGTTTTTACAAAAATATTCAAATATTTATTAGATCAAACACTTTTTGATTCAAAATATATGCATACACAGTCTTAGTTTTTGTGGGACTTGTAAAAAAAAAGTATTTAAAGGAAATGTTTCTGTAGTCATGAATAAATATTATAGCACAATGTTTACAAAACGGGTTTCATTTGTTTCTTTGTAATGATATATCCTCAAGATTTTGTAAGCACAAAAAAAAAAAAATGTTATAATAATTTTCTTTCTAGGAAAGTAAAACACAAAGTGAAATTGGAAAAATTGCTCTCTTAACTACTAAATTTCTTTCTAGAATAGTTTTTCTTGCAACGACCATATTCGGTGCAAATGACCACCTGTTTCCAATGGATTTGCAATGGAAAATGTTCCGTTGCAAAAGTGCCCGTTGTTAATTTTTGTAATGGCTGCTTTGGTGTTAATTGAGAAAATTTTTACTTTTTTAAACGAATTCGCAACAACAATTAATTAATTTTTTTGAAATAACATAATTTTTTAGTTGTTGCGAAATTCTTTTGCTTTTCAACAGATTTTGGCATTGCAAATTAAAATTAATTATTTATTGCACTTTCATTATTAGAAATTATTTGCTAACCTCTTATGGCATCGATCGTTGACTCCTTAGTCCTGCTTCGGAAAGTGTGTCTTTTTGTAGTACTATTTCGGTGAGAAGTTGCCCCACTTTTTGACGTTGCAAATAGAATGGAAAAATTATAAAATAATTAGGGAAATCAAGATGTTTCAACTTATCATGCTCTTCTTATGCTCGGTAAAAGAAATGGACTCACCGTTGTGAGAAGGCCTACTCATTGTAGCCTAGTTTCACTCTGAAGTGGATAAAGCACACTATCAATCCAATGATTCTTATTTCTTATACATCTCTCTCCAGTGCTCACGATCAATCTACTTTAAATGTAGTGCTGTAGATAAAGCATATTAGATATGTTAGACAATTCTGGCAGTGTGAGACCTTGACTAATATGGCAATTAGAGACAATATGGTAAGAGAAGAATGTTCTTGTTGGAAAGTATAACGACAAAGAGGCCACTCATTCGTTCAGGCTTTTAACCAAAGATTATGTACCAAAATGAAGAAATATCCATTTTATTTAGTACCGAAGAATTTTTAGATTTAATTTATATTTAGAGTTGGTGCATCGTCTATATTGGCAAGAATTTTGTGGCATTGGAAACCTCTGCATGGGTGGATAAGAATTATGTAACTATAGGGAAAGTTATCTAAAACCTTAGGTTCAAGTAAGCTATTCATGCATTTTCTCGTCCTTGAAAATAAGTAAATAAGTAGATTTTTAATAAAGTTGTGAATGCCATTTCTGTTTTTTAGAAAACAAATGATTGTAAATTATGCTGGACTTTCATAAAAGAAACATTAGAAGGTAAATTCCACTAACTCTTTATTTTTTTTTTCCAAAATATAGATGTTTTTTAGTATGAGTTTCTTGGAACAACATAGTCTTCAAGCACCCATATGTTGTTAAGTTGCTTTATTATGTATCTTTTTAATAATTGAAATCCTATTTCCACAAAATGTATTTAAACTACTAACAAACATTCACTATATTTGGTTTTTACAAAATTACTTGTAAATTTATTATTTCAAATAATTTCTTTTTAAAAATAAATGTACGAAGATTGTCTAGTTTTATAGAGCTTAGAAATAATAGTATATTTAGAAAAATGTGGTAGTTAGTAAATATTGTAGCACAATGATTACCCACGGGGAGGCCATCAATTTTATCTTATTTTTTTGTAATCATAATTCCTCAAGGTTTTGTAGATATGTCAAATAGTTATAGTAATTTCCTTCGTGGTAAAAGAGAGCAAATATTATATATAAGAGGCTTAATATATACTAATTAAAAAGAAAAAAAAAGATAGTTCTATTATTATGAATGGCTTTTTTCTTTATAAACTAAGGCCATCTAAATTGGTGAAGGGTTAGGCATTGACCCATTTAAAATCATTAAAAGTGCAAAGATAAAAAAATAGATAAAATTGTCTTAATAGAGAAGGAGAAGGTATGTCCACCCTCGAAAATATAGCAAGTGAAATCTAAAATTATTAAATAATATAATAAATAAACGAGTTATCAAAAAACTCTTTGAATTGGTAAATTCTGTTATGGACCCGATTCATGTCCCTACTTATGGACCATGTGGCCTGTATTAAGCCATATCACTATCCTTGTTACTCTTGTGTACAAAATTAGAGACATAATTAATAACATGAGGTGATGTGGCTTAATACATGCCATATGGTCTATTAGTGGAGACATGAATCGGGTTCGTAGCATAATATTCGCTAGAGTTGGAGTTACTTATCAATAGAGAACATAAACCTTTTTTTCAAGACAAGGACCCCTCAAAAGTTGAGCTAATATGTTTATGAACTTATAGAATACGAATCCTTAAAATGTAAATAATTTGTGGATAACTATGCATATATTTATTAGAAAAAAGAGGAGTAATGAATATAATTATGAATTCACCACGTGACATTATTTTCATTAGTTACTTGAATTTAAAGAAGAAAATTTCAATGTTGAAAATATTGTATTAGATTATGTTAAGTAAATTGTATATTAGATAAAAATTCTTTTATGCACCCGGTTCATGTCCCTACTTATGGACCATGTGTCCTGTATTAAGCAATATCACTATCCTTGTTATTCTTGTCTCCAGAATTGGAGACATAATTAATAACATGAGATGATGTGGCTTAATACATGCCATAAGGTCCATTAGTGGAGACATGAATCGGGTCCGTAGAATAATATTCCCTAGAGTTGGAGTTACTTATCAATTGAGAACATAAACTTTTTTTTCAAGACAAGGACCCCTCAAAAGTTCACCTAATATGTTTGAATAGCTTAAAGTAACACCAAATTTAAGGGCGCAACTCCCAAAATGTTCATTGAATTTTCTTCCCTTCCTTCTCCAACTGTAAAATTCTCTCAAAGCTTGTGTTCAAATCTTCAAGTTAGAAGCATCAAACAATGAATCTTCACAAAAAGGATGGTATATCAATCTTTAAGTGGTTTTATTCATTTTTACCGATTTAAAATTTAAAAACTATATCAAGTCGTCCTAGATCTGAAAAAAAATTTCAAACCTTTGCATCCTTTAAAGGCCACCCTGTCGTTGGACCTGGGGAGCCACGGCTTTCCCCTCGCCATCGACCAGGCATGCTGTAAAGGTGCCCCTTGTTAGCGATCAGGGTTTAGCTGAGGCTCCCCTGATCCCGCACAAGGGTCAAGCCGAACCGACTGTAATTATTTTTTAAACTAATTAATGCTATTTTATGCTTTTACTGTAATGTCTTATTTATTTATTTTTAATATATGTTCTGTTTCAAATAAGCTTTTATCTACTTAATTTATTTTAATTTGTTTTTTTTTTTGTATTTATTATGTTTACATTATTTAATGAATTATTTTAATTTGTAAAGAACAAAAAAAATTGGTTTGGCGCTTGCAGCTCACAAGGGGCTCTTTCGCAGTGCCCTTGGTTGGTCTCAAAGGGAATGGCCAGCGGTCCCTTATAACCAACCAAGGCCATTGTTATGAAGCCCCTCGTGAATTGGAAGGAACAACGTTTAGAATGTTAAGTAAAATCATAAATTTTCTTGTTTTGAGATTAAATTTTATCTCAAAATCGATGTTTTTCAAGACCCACATAGTGATTGTCTATGTTGGCATTAAAAGCATATGAATAGTTTCTCATACAATTTCTGTTCAAACAATTTGCCAATTTAAGCAAAAGATGAAAACAAAGAAACTAAAGAACAAAAAATAAACGAAAAGGTAAATCTAGTCCAATTGAAAATTCTATAATGTAGAAGAATTTTTTTTTCTTAGAGTGGAGAAAATTAAATGTGGGTTGTTAGATTAAATTTGGATTCGTCCATTCATTTATTGCTTATTTGTTTTGGTACACAATTTTTTATATTTTTTACATGTGAATGCATGGTAGTAAACGTGTCAATCATTCATTGGGTGAAGTGTACACGTGTCGAGCGTTGATTAGTGTACCAAAATTTTCCACCTAGACAAAAAGTGGTTACCGTTATTATAGTTGATTCCTATTTTAAAAAGACAGGATTAATTCCTATACTATTAATTTCCATTATAAATTGCACAACACAAAGTTTATGAACTTATAGAATACGAATCCTTAAAATGTAAATAATTTGTGGATAACAATGTGTATATTTATTACAAAAAAGAGGAGTAATGAATATAATTATGAAATGATTAGCTCGGCCCGACCCGGCATCTCTGACCATTCAAACTTCAGCCACGGATCTTGGTTTGTGGCCCATAGATTCATCGTTGGGTTAAAAATAGATTGGGCTGGAAAAATGAAACATTGGGAGAAAATTGGCCTAGAAAGCCTACAGAGGATTCCGAAAATTCATTAGAAATGTGACCTTCATCATCAGGTACAATTGTAATTAATAAGTAATGACTACCCTCATGAGTGTCATAGACAAGATAGATTAGGAGTTATCACATTTTTCTCATCCATTTTAGAGACCACTTCCCTATTATTTCCTTGACTTTAGTGACTTATGAGAAGATGGTTAGCCTATACGTGCAAGTAGGCTTCTTAATCCCCTTCTCACAACACAACAAATTTGTGTCCTGTACCATTACTATACACATATCAAGAGAGTTAAGAGTTGAAAGATAAAGTAGCTCATACTTTTTCCATTAGTGACAGTAATATGACTCAAAGGGTGCTTAGTTTGGGTACGGTGTTTAGTTAGTTACTTTATAAGGAATAACTTATTTCCGAGTTCTGCTACTACTAAAAAATGCACTCAATTTGCAACAACAAACAATATAGCAACATAGCTGTGGAAAGCAATGGTAATTATGGGTTTGTGACCAAACTCTCCGTAAACTATATTCCAAGTCGAAAGTTGCCACAAAATTATACAAAGTCACAAATTAACACTATTGTGTGTTAACTGAAGTTTTTTGTCAATTGCCAGAAGTTTCACCATTGGCAAAATACTCTGTGCTAGGTCTATTTTACTTTTAAAACTAATTCGTAAACATTTATCACAATTTACTATGAGTTTTTGATAGATTTCTATCTAACATTCACTTTGTAAAACTAGAGGCTTTCGCAAATCCATCGCAATTTTTCTTGCACATTTCAATGAAATTAAAATTTATATCGGTCAATTATTATATTGTGTTTTACTTTTGAAAAACCTTAGATAGGGTTTTTGGCTAATTTTTGAAAACCTCTTTCGTGTAATTAAAAGATAAACCTCCAATTTTGTTTGAGAAAATTCTAAAACACTTTTTAATAAATTTCCGAACCAAACAAAATCTTATAGTTATGACAATCAAGCAAAAAACATAGAGGGAAGAGGCACAACAATTCGCAGTGGTTCATTCTCTCAAAGATCTACATCCACTACGTTGTCAACACCCAAGGATTTTACAAATCCACTATAACAAAAGGTATACAACAATCACAATTTTGAGGATCACCCACCAAGGGTTTTGCAAGCAACGTCAATCACTAACACAAATACAATCAAAGGATAACCCAAGCGGTTTTTCTACACAAACCTTTGATGTTAATAAAAGATAGATGAGTTAAGAAGAATGTTACCAAATGAGCTTGAGAAGAGAGGATACTACTCAATGCAATACTTCTACAAGCTCTTCTTCACTTCTTTTTTGATGATGATCAACAATGAAGCTCAAGAAGATTTATTTTTTAGATGAAAAGGTGTTTTAAAAATGTACTTTAAAGCTCTTTAAAGGTTCTTAAATGATCTCAATAAATATTTCATCAAACTTGTTACCTCTACAGCTGATCAAAAAATTAATACATATAGGAAGGAGAGAGAAAGTAACCGTTGCACTATGTAACGGTAATATTTTTCACAGTAAAAAGGAAAACCGAACGACTGGTTTCTAGAAGCGGACACAAACATATGTTAATCATAATCAAAATCATATGTAGTAATGCCCTTAGGGCCAACAATCTCTCCTCTTTTATTATGACAAATACATATGCAAGAAGAACAAAAGAGCAAATATTAAATATGTTGATGCTTTAAGAAGATCATCAATAAGAGTAAAGCATACCAAAAACACCATAAGGGAGATAACTCCCCCAATGAATTTGAAAACATGCCAAGGTTTTGAAACATAGTACAACAGAAAATAAGCTCACCTTAAAAGCATGCTTTACACCAAGAATGACATCAAACAATCATCAAACCAGGCACATTACCTTATAAGATATGTAGCCAACCAAAAGAAAGCATGAAACTTAAAAGCAATACAATAAGCATCTTGCAACTATTTCTCCCCCTTAGTTCATGCACATATTTCTCCCACTTTTGTCAAAAATCAAAAAGATACTTGGGAATGTTTTTAAGGGATCATAGAAAAGAAAGCTACAATTGGACTTTCAACATTAAAGTATCATCATGAAGTCCATGAAAAGTTAGCATCAAGATAACACAACAACAATATGAAGAATAAAACATAGCATGTAGTAATCTCCCATAGGCATCAAGTTTATTCACAGTCCCATCATCGTGCCTTTTTTGAACTTCTCCGTGGGTGAAAATCTCTTCAAACCTTCTTTCACTATATAAATTTTGATCAAAGAATTTCTTATTCTTAGTGTAGAATCTCATGCCATCTTGAGGGGTTTCTAGAATGGTATTTAATAGCCTATCATCAAATGAAGTATTTCTTCCTCCAATTCTAGACAATACCCATTGATGAGATATCTTATCGACTCTTTCAACTCTACCCTTATGTAGATTGGCATAGAATTCATAAATTATTTCAGTATAATATAACTCATTAACAGTAAGCAAAGGTGTCCACCCAATAGCGTCAAAGAGATTTGGTATAGCTTCCATACATTGCATATCATTCAAATCCACTCGGTGTCCAGCAGCAATTTTTCTTCGATTTCTTGTCCATTCTTTAAAGTTTGCAGCCTCCTTTGCATAGATGAACTTACCTGGAGCCCTAATTCTAGAAGGTACCCTTTTTCCTCTGCCTCTTCCTCTACTGCTCCCTCCTTCTTCAATATTTACTCCTCTTCCAATGTTGGCATTTTTAGTTCTCACTATTTTGAAGCAATCCCAACTTAGGGTTTAAGAGGAACTTGAATATGAAGATATTTTATACAGAGGATATATATATATATATATATATAGAGAGAGAGAGAGAGAGAGAGAGAGAGAGAGAGAGTGAGAGAGAGTTTCTCGTTTGAGGAGGAGAGAAATTTGAAAGATTTGAGAAGAAGTGTGAAAATCGGACTGAGAAATTAGATGGGCTTTGTGAGAGAAGGGAGTCTCGGTCGAGAGTGTAAGAGAGAGTTGTAAGAAAAAGACATAAATAAGAGGGAGGCTGTGATTAGATCAGTTTTTATAAAATGCAGCCCCAACAATTTTAAAGAAATCGATCGACCGATTTTAGAAAATTTGTTGTCCAGTTTTGTTGGAAAATAGAAAATCTGACGTTCGATTTTTATCAAGGTCGTCCGATTTTGTCGTCCGAATATCTCGGGGATTTTTTGTGAAGAAAATCCTTGAGTTTGATTTTGAAACTGGGCGTCGAGTTTTTAAAAGAGGCATCCGATTTTTTTGAAAATTTCTTTAAGAACAGGATAAATAAGAGAAAAACTGATAACTCAAACAACACACATTAGTCATGAAGTCTGCCAATACCAAGCAATTTTCTCAAATAGCAAAAAGTTCTTCATAAAGCGGTTTTGTAAAAATATCTGTAATTTGATCCTCTGTGCAAATATATTCTAAAAATACATCACCTGTAGCAATATGATCTCTAATAAAGTGATGTTTGATTTCACTATGTTTTGTTTTTGAATGTTGCACATGGTTTAAGGAAATGTTTATGGCACTAGTATTATCACACATCATAGGTATAGTTTTAAAAGAAAAATCAAAATCAGTCAAGGTGTGTTTTATCCAAAGTACCGATGCACAGCAGCAACCGGCTGCTATATATTCCCGCTTCGGTGGTTGATAAGGATACGCACGATTGCTTCTTGCTGTACCAAGGTACTAAGCATCCTCCAAGAATTGGCAATTTCCACTTGTGCTCTTCCTTTCTACCTTACATCCGGCATAATCCGTATCGTTGTAGGCAATAAGATCAAAACAATATTGTTTAGAGTACCACAAGCCATAATCATATGATGAAACTAAATATATCAAGATACGTTTTATAGCTATTAAATGGGATTCTTTGGGGCAAGCTTGGAATCTAGCACACAAATATACTGCAAATACTATATCCGGCCTACTAGCTATTAAGTAAAGCAAACTACCAATCATACCTCTATACCTTTTCTCATCAACATTCTTACCTTTTTCATCCTTGTCAAGCTTCAATGATGAGCTCATAGGAGTGCTAATACCTTTTGCATCGCTCATCTTGAATCTTTTGAGAAGTTCTTCGGTGTACTTCTCTTGGTTGATGAAGATGCATTGTTTTGTTTTCTTGATTTGTAGTCCAAGGAAGTAGTTCAATTCTCCCATCATGCTCATTTCAAACTCATTTTTGATAAGGGAGGCAAATTCTTCATACAAAGAAACGTTAGTAGCACCGAAAATAATATCATCTACCTAAATTTGGACAACAAGAAGATCGTTGTTACAAGAGGTTTTTGTAAAAAGAGTAGTATCCACCACACCTCTTGAAAATTGTTTGAGAGAAGAAATCCACTTAGTTTTTCATACCAAGCTCTTGGAGCTTGTTTTAGGCCATAGAGAGCTTTTGAATGTTTGAAAACATGATTTGGAAATTTTTCATGCACAAAACCAGGAGGTTGTTCAACATAAACTTCCTCCTCAATATCACCATTCAGAAAAGCACTTTTAACATCAATTTGGGAAAGCTTGAATCCTTTAAGACATGCAAAAGCCAAAAGCATCCTAATGGATTCAAGTCTAACAACCGGAGCAAAAGTTTCATCAAAGTCTATGCCCTCTTCTTGATTGAATCCTTGGGCAACAAGTCTAGCTTTGTTTCTAATAACTTCTCTTGATTCATTTAGTTTATTTCTAAAAACCCATGTAGTGCCGACGCTGGGGTGATCATGGGGTCTTGGGACTAAAGTCCAAAGTTTGTTTCTTTCAAATTGGTTTAATTCCTCTTGCATAGAAGTAGTCCAAAACTCATCATACAGAGCATCATCAATAACTTTAGCCTCAATTTGAGATAACAATGCAAAGTTGTCTATGAAATACCTTCTTGTTCTTACCCTTATGATACATCGCCAATGATTTCATCATTTGAGTGCCCTTTGGGATATATCACATCTTGAGGAAGACTTTGAGTTTCTTGATCATTTTCTTGTTTTTCCTCAATCTCTTCTTCCTCCATAGCATGCTCTTCCATTGCTTGAGTGTATAATGATTGGTAGCTTAGAGAGTTATCTATGTCATTATCATTTCTCTTTTAAAAAATGTTAGTTTCATCAAAGTTCACATGAATGGACTCCTCAACACAAAAAGTTCTTTTGTTGAAAATTCTATAGGCCTTTTTCTTTGAGAAGTAACCAAGAAAAATTCCCTCATCGGATTTTTTATCAAATTTCCCAAGATTTTCTTTGGTGTTTAAAATAAGCATTTGCATCCAAAAACTTTAAAATAGCCAATTGAGGGACTTTTGTTAAAAATGATTTCTAAAGGAGTTTTCTTCAAAAAAGGTCTCAAGTGAACACAATTCATAACGTAGCATGCGGTGTTAACGGCCTCGGCCCAAAAATATTTAGGAAGGGAGTTTTCACAAAGCATTGATCTTGCCATTTCTTGTAAAATACTGTTTTTCCTTTCCACAACACTATTTTGTGGTTGTGCTTTAGCGGCCGAAAAATTGTGTGTTATGCTCATCATAAAGTTTTGTAAAATCTTGGTTGTTAAATTCTCTCCATTATCACTTCTCATAGAGATCAATTTAGAATCAGGGGAGGTTTGAACTTTTTTGAAAAGTTTGACAAATTCTTGAAATACCTCATCCTTTCAGCTTAAGAATAAAGTCCAAGTAAATCTTGAGAAATCATCCATTATAAAAAAAAGCATACCTCTTACCACAAAGACTAGTGGTCCTCATTGGTCCAAATAAATCCATATGAATGAGTTGTAAACGTTTTGAAGTAGAAATCATTTTCTTTGGTTTAAAAGAGGTCTTAATTTGTTTTCCGAATTGGCAAGCATCACAAAGTTTATTTTCTCAAAGTGTTTTTGGTAAGCCTCTAATAAGTTCTTTGAAAGAAAGTTGGTTCAATGAATCCATACTAATATAACCAAGCCTTCTATGCCACAAAAATGCATCATCATCATGAACCGAGAGACCCTTTAAGTTTTGGAAAATAAGATCTTCTAGATGAAAGACATAGACATTTCCAACTCTTTTAGCAACAAAAATAGTTTTATTTTCATGCTTATCAATGATAGAAGAAGAATCACTTTCAAAAACAACCTTTCTCCCATTATCACGCAATTGACTAATGCTAAGCAAATTGAATTTTAAACCATCAATTAAAAAAATCCTTAATAAAAGAAGAAGAATTATTATCAATGTTGCGTATACCAACGATTCTTCCCTTCTTCTTATCTCCAAAGGTGACGAAGCCACTTTCGGTTTCTTTAAGCTCACTAATGAGAGATGCGTTCCCGGTCATATGCCTTGAGCATCCACTATCCAAATACCACTTAGTTGAGCTTCATTTAGGTTCCTACAAAACAAGAAGTAGAAATGACTTTTGGTACCCATATCTTTTGGGTCCATGAATGTTAGTTGAGTATTCTTCTATTTTCCAAACCGTTTTTATTCCCCTTTCAACTTTTCTTTTTATAAAGCATTTTGTGGCTTTATGACCACTCTTTTCACAATAAGTACAACAAAGGTGTGAAAGGGATGAGGAAGCTTTTACAAAACGTGTTTGTTTAGAAAAATTATTGGAATGATTATATCCAATACCATTTTTGTCAAAAGGTGATCTTTGAGAGCCAGGAAGTTTTTCAAAGTTTTCTTTTCCTTTTGTGAACTTTTCAACACGTAGAGTGAGATCACTCACCTTTTCCTTCAAATCATTGTAATCTACCATCCATTTCTCAAGTGAGAGGACTTTTTCAGAAAGATTTTTGTTTTCTAGAACGAGTTTTTGAAATTCTAATTTTGAGAAGTCCTTTTCCTTTTTCAAAATATCTAGTGATTCAAAAAGAGTTTTGTTTTCACAAATAAGTTTTGAATTTTCATTTGATTGGTTATCAATCTTATTCTTTAACTCCTTGTTCTTTTTGGTGATCTTTTCCAATTCATAATACATTTCATTAAGCAAAGAATTTAGATCATCGTCATCATCATCAACAAGATTAGATAGATTTGAGGGTGAAGATTGTACCTCATTTTCTAATGGTATCAAGCGTAGGTTGGGCTTTTCTTCTCCTTCACTTTCGCTTGAGTCTTGATCCCAAGATCCTATTAGGCCCTTGCCTTTCTTCTTTTTCTTTAATGCCTCAAGCTTTGCTTCTAAAGCTCCTTTTTTTTTTTCAATGTCTTTGGGAAAATCGGCTACAAGATGATCGGTGCTATTGCATTCAAAGTACCTAGCCTTGAAGAGTGATGAATTTTGTCCTCCTTTCTTGAATGGAGGTCTCTTTCCTCTATTGTTGAAGCCTTTCTTGTAGAATTTTTAAATTTCCTCATTACCAAGGCCATCCTCATCGTCATCCATCTGATCTTCATTGTTTGATGAGTATGTTTGATCATCCCCATTTGCTTTGAGTGTTATGCTTTTTTTTCCTTTGCCTTCATCTTCCATTTCATTTAACCTTTTTATTTTCATTTATAGGTGAGGAGTGATCCCAATGAGTTCTTCAATAGGAAATAGTCTCAAATCTTTTGATTCCTCAATAGCAAGAGTTTTTGGTTGCCATGCTTTTGGGAGTGCATCAAGAATCTGTTTACTTCTCCCTTTGTGTACTCTTTCCCATACGCCTTTAGGCCATTAGTGATGTTGGTGAACCTTGTGAACACGTCACTAATGCTTTCATTTTATTTCATTATGAATAGTTCATAATCTCTTACCACCATAGCCAAATTTAACTCCTTCACTTGATTGGTACCTTCGTGAGTAACTTCAAGTAACTTCCATATTTAATGAGCCGAGTCGCATCTGCTCACTCTATTGTATTCATTAACATCCAAAGCACAACTCAATATATTCATAGCTTGAAAGCTTAGAGTCATCTTCCATGAATCATTCTCATCATATTCTTCAACCTTCTTGAAAATTCCATCCTTTTTAGGAACATAAGGTCCTTTTTCTACAATGCTCCAAAGATCAAAGTTAATAGAGAATTCTAATTCTTGACTTCCAAAAAGTGTAGTTAGTTCCATTAAAAATAGGAGGCCTATTTGTAGAAGAGTCTTCTACATACGGTAGGTTTGAAATACTAGCCATGTTGAAAAGGATCTTTTGCTTCTTCGGATGTTAAGCCTTAAAAAAAAGACCCACTCTGATACCAATTGAAAAATTTTAGTGGAGGAGGGGGTGAGTAAGGTTATTGGCTAATTTTTGAAAAACTCTTTTTTTTTAATTAAAAGATAAATCTCCAATTTAGTTTGAGAAAGAATTCTAAAACACTTTTTAATAAAATTCCCAACCAAATAAAATCTTACAGTTATGACAATCAAGCAAAAAACATAGAATGTAGAGACACAATAATTTATAATGGTTCACTCTCTCAAAGAGCTACATCCACTACCTTGAGTTAACACCCAAGGATTTTCCAAATCCACGATAACAAAAGGTATACAACAATCACAATTTTGAGGATCACCCACCAAGGGTTTTGCAAGCAACCTTTAATCACCAGCACAAATACAATCAAAGGATAGCCCAAGGTGTTTTTCAACACAAACCTTTGATGTTAATAAAAGAAAGATGAGTTAAGAACTGCAGGAACTAATTACTATTACAAAACTCCACTTACTATTACAAACTAAAAATAATAAACACCAAGAAAAGTAAATGCCTATTCTATTACCAAACAATCCTCCTTCTCCAAATAGATCGGTAATGGCCGATCAAGTGTGCCGAAATAGAGCTGCAAAATAAAATAGTTAGTACATGAAAAGAAACTAAACAAAAGAAGACTTACCACCTTCGTGGAAGATACCGCCGGCGGGAAGGATGGAGGCACCGAGACCGAGACGTCGCCAAGCAATAGTTGCCTTTCATGAAATGCATCGATGCGTCGGTAGTACAGAGATCCGGAGTCTCTCAGATCCAAGCCTCAACAATGAAAGAGTCACTAGTGTCACTCCCCTCTCTCTCTCTCTCTCTCTCTCTCTCCCCCTTTCAGCTCTCACTTAAACACTCACCAGACAGATGATCGGACAACAAGAAGATGATCAATAGAAGCCGAAGGTAGTGACAGCATCACAAAGGACCGGTGGAGGAGAGTAGCGGATGCGAAAAGCCGCGATGAAGAAAGGGTGAAGAAGAAGAGACCAAGTCGGATACCAACAGCCAAGGTAAAAGAAGAGAAGAAGAAAAATAATATAGGTCAAGTCAAAACGGGAAGCCCAGCCCAATCCGGCATCTCTGACCCTAACAAAATAGATCACATACTCTTCAGCTGAGGGCCATGGTAATCATTGAGTTAGGTAAATAGGCTGGAAAAATGAAAAAATTTTGGGAAGACATAGGCCCAAAAGCCTACAATCTCCACTTCGAACAATATTTTTCCAACCTTCGTGTGACTTAACAAGAGTCAAACCACGTCCAACTGAAGCAAATCCCTGTAAAACATAAACTTGTCAGAGCTCACAATTTTAGTAACAAAATCTGCAGGATTATTATCAGTACTGATGTTGTCTATGTCAACTAAACCACTAGAGACTTTTTCCCTAATAAAGTGATATTTGACATCTATATGTTTTGTCCATTCGTGATAGACCGGATTCTTACATAAATGTAAGCAACTCTGACTATCAGTATAAATAATAGCTTTTGAATGTAAAACTTGTAATTCATTCAATAACCCTTGAAGCCTAATGGCTTCTTTGATAGCTTCTGTAGCTGCGATGTATTCAATCTCAGTAGTTGATAAAGCAACTACCGGCTGCAAGAGATTTCCACGAGACACAATTACCCACTAGGGTAAAGAAATATGATGAGGTAGGATTTCTACCATCCTTATATCCTGCAAAATCATCACATATCCAATTAGTTCAAATATATCAGACCAATTATGATAGTGTAAGCCTCACGCTAAGGTTACATTAAGATAACGCAGTAACCAATTGAGAAAAGCCCAGTGATCTCTCCTAGCGTTAGACATGAATCTGCTGAGAAGGCTTATAGAAAAAAGCAATGTCCGAGTCGGGTAGATATCATTGAGTACATGACCGAGCTTATGGCTATTCTGCAGGGGGATATTCGCCACGTCTCTTTCCTCACTATCGGTTTTACGACAAGTTATGTCAGAAAGTTTGAAATGGCTCGCAAGTGGGATTATAACGGGCTTACACAGGTACGTAGAAAATTTGGATACAATTTTCTAAAGAAAGGGCTTTTGATATAGAAAGAGTGAATGGTCGGCTCTATCTCTAGTAATACGCATCCCAAGAATCCTGGATGCAACCCCTAAATTCTTCATATCGAACTCAGATTTTAGCAAGGTTTCTAGATCATCAATCTTAGCTTTAGGTCTGCAAGTAATTAGCATATCATCTACATAAAGTAATAAGTAAATAGCACTATCAATATTATTACCAGAGAAATAAAGACAGCTATTATAGTTGCTTTTAGTAAAACCAACTTTTAACATAAAAGAATCAAATCTCCTGTACCATTGTCTGGGTGATTGTTTAAGTCCGTATAGGGACTTTTTCAAAAAACACGCCATGTGTTCTTTACCTTTAACCTCAAAACTAGGTGGGTGACGCATATGTATAGTCTCTTTGAGATCACCATGCAAGAAAGTAGTTTTAACATCAAGTTGTTCAAGATTGAGATCATAAAAAGCAACAAGAGCAAAAATAATCCTAATTGTTTTGTATTTAACGACAGGAGGAAATATTTCATTAAAATCAATGCCCTCAACTTGTGAAAAACCTTTTGCAACCAACCTGGCCTTGAACCTTGGAGGTTCATCAGAAGACTCAGGTTCTTTTATTTTAAAAATGTATTTGCAATCAACTAATTTTTGTTTAGAGGGTTTTGGAACAAGAATCCAGGTTTTATTTCTATTTAAAGAAGATATTTCTCCATCCATAGCACGTACCCTAAAGAACGACTAGGGCTTTTCAAAACATCAGAAAAACATAATGGTTTTTTTCTTCCACATATGATGCAACAGCAAAAGCATATGAAACTATATAGGAATAACCATATCGAGGATGTTCCTTTGGCACTCTTCTAACCCTATCTCTCGCATGTTGGTAATCCCTAAGGGCTTGGGCTTGGGATGCTCTTTCTCATCAGAACCTTCTAAAACAAGATCAAGGCTTTTAGGAATACTAGGAGGATCAGGTGTGCTACTAGATGGTGCAGGTAACTCTCCATAGTTTCAGGTTCATAAGGAGATTCTAACGAGGGTTCAAAGTTGACCTCCACCTCCACAAGAATATACTAGGTGTGGAATACTCGGTGGGCTATCGGAGACAGGTTTGTCCTTAAGACAGGACATATCTAACTCGTTGAAGATGACATCCCTACTGATAACTACCCTTACTCCCGGTTCACCCTTTAACCACACTCTATAACCCTTCACCCCACTAGGATATCCTATGAACACTCCCTTTCTAGACCTAAGGTCTAGCTTACCTTCCTTCTAATCTGCAAAGGCCGCACACCTAAAAACTCTAAGGTTGGAAAGGTTAGGATGTTTACCACACCAGAGTTCTATACGAGTCCTAAAGTTTATGGTTGTAGAAAGGGATCTATTAATGAGGTAGACAGTCGTACTAACTCCGCAAAAAGGTTTTGGGACACCCGAAGAAACTAGAAGACATCTAACCTTATCCATAATGGTACAGTTCATCCTCTCAGCTACTCCGTTCTGCTGGGGTTATATCTAACCATCCTACTGTGTAAGATGCCATGCGATGTACACAAATAAAAAAACTTCCATTTACAAAACTCAAGACCGTTATCAGTCCGGATAGTTGTTAGTTTATTTCTAGAATGATTTCGGCAAAACGTGTCCTTCCACAAAACTTTTCAAAAGTTTGATCTTTAGTTTTTAAAAGAAAGACCAAAACATGCCTTGAAAAATCATCGACAATAGACAAGAAATAAACATTACCACCATAAGTTGGAACCTTTTTAGGTCCCCACATATCACAATGTACATAATCAAGTATAGCAGAAGACTTGTGTGTGCTAGTTGAAAAACAGATTTTTGTGTTGTTTTTCCAAAACGCAGATGGTCACAAAAAATCCAAGGAATCAATTTTGTCACCACATAAAAGATTTTGTTTTTGTAAATAATAAATTCCCTTTTCACTAATGTGGCTATTCCGCCGATGCCACAACATAGATTTCTCGAGAACAGTTTTTGAAATCAAAGCAGTTGAATTACAAATTGTTTTGCCAATAAGAATGTATAAACTTTCTCTTTCAAAACCTTTTAGCATAACTAGGTTTCCTTTGCAAATACGTAAAATACCATTTTTGGATTTAAAAGAAAGACCAAGAGAATCCAAATAACCAAGAGAGATAAGATTCTGACGAAGGTCGGGCTCGTACCTCACCTCAGTGAGTTTCCTAGTCACACCGTCATGCATTTTAATGAAAATATTTCCAATGCCTTTAACATCACAAACTTGATTGTTTCACATGTAAACCTTTCCTTGATTTCAAGGGTTTGAAATCTGAAAACCAGTGTTCGTTAGGTGTCATGTGAAATGTATAACCAGAATCAAGAACCTAATGATCAACAACTTTAGAAAAAGAAGGGGAAAGGGAGACACACAAAACCTCTGAAAACATAGAATTACCATCTGAATCAAAATTGTGGGTTTTGTCGATTTTATTATTCCCTTTACCATGTTTACGTTGTTTTTCATCTTTAATCCGTTTAAACACTTGTTTTTCATATGACCCTCCTTACCACAATAAAAACATTTTACTTTGTTCTTTTCTCGAGATTTGGACTGCCCTTTACTTTTAGGCCTGTGACTAAGAGATTCCCTCCAGTCAACTCTCCCTGCACGTAAAGGGTTTCACCGTGTGATTTATTTTCTTTTTGTAAATCCAAATCTTTCGATTTCAAAGCATTTTTAACATGGAAAGAGATAAACCATCTCTGCCATACTTAATAGCATATTTTACATCGTTGAAAGAATCAGGTAAGGCATTTAATAAAATATATGCAATATTTTCATCAGAGATTTTCTCTCCAGCATTTTGAAGTTCCAAAACGATTTTATTTAAATCATCCATATTTTCTGAACGTGTTTTTGACCCGCTCATTTTAAAACCGAAAAGCTATTCTTTTAAAGAAATTTTATTTGAAAGTGATTTTCTCAAATAAACATTTTCCAGTTTAGTCCATATTTCAAAAGCATTGTCTTTTTTTGGCGATTTCTCGTAAAACATCGATTTCTCGTAGCTTTGTGCATCACCTAGTTTTTCTGTAAGAACTTTGCCTCTCAAAGATTTGAATACTCTTCGGTGCTACAAATAGCGGGTGCAATTTTAATTTGTACCAAAAATGCTTTCATTTTCATCCGCCACATTACAAAGTCAGATTTGCCGTCAAACTTATCAGTTTCAAAATTTGGAACCAACATGTTTTAAAGGCAAATAGGTGTAATTAAGTGGCTAGAAAAATGAAAGATTTTGGAAGTTTGATTTTTTTTTTAAAAAATGAAAAATAAAAAATGCCCAGATTTTTCGTAAATGAAAAATTCCCCCTTTTTGTTTAAAAAAATGGTGCGGGTTTTTTTTTTATTTATTTGTTAAAAAAAAGAAAAGGTGAAACAACATGTGAGGCACGGTACCCAATAAAACACGTAATGCAGATAGTATATATAACCGAAAACAAGAAGCAGCAAAAATAGTAATATCTTAGAAAGATCAGAAAAGGACAAACAGAGAGAATATAATAATAAATAAATATTTTGAAAAACTGAAAAATGCACCAAGGCACAGATACTTGAAATCTCACCGACTCAAGCTAGGCTTAGGTTTTGTGTATTTTCCAAAACCAAAAAAAGGAAAAAAAAACCGCAACAAGAAAATCAGAAAGAATCGGTAATAACAGATCAAGCATCAGCAGTAGAACCTTAACGCGTTTCATAGAAAAAAAATAGTAATAGTAAACAGAGAACCGAACCATAATGCGATTCAGAAGAAAAACAGTAATAGCAATCAATCCAAACATAAACAACCGGTGGCAAGCCGAAGCAACAAAAAAAATAGAAACAGCAAAATAATGATTATTGAAAAACAAGAGGAGTTTAGCAATACTACATTGGCCAGTTCTGAGGCAGTCAACAGTTATCTCAGATCTAGATTCTTCCGAGGTTGCCGGCGCCGATGAGAAAACTAGGCTCTGATACCACTTTAGGAACTAATTACTATTACAAAACTCTATTTGCTATTACAAACTAAAAATAATAAACAGCAAGAAAAGTAAATGCCTATTCTATTACAAAACAATCCTCCTTCTTCTACAAATAGATCGGTAATGGCCGATCAAGTGTGCCGAAATAGAGCTGCAGAATAAAAGAGTTAGTACATAAAGAAACTGAAGAAAAGAAGACTTACCACTGCCGTGGAAGATACTGCTGATGGGAAGGATAGAAGCACCGAGATCGAGACAACGCCAAGCAGTGATTGCTGTTAACGGACCGCATCAAGGTGTCGGCAGTAAAGAGATACCGGAGTCCCTCAGATCCAAGCCTCAACAATGAAAGAGTCACCGGTGTCACTCCCTCTCTCTCTCTCTCTATCTCCCATTCGGCTCTCACTCAAACACTCACCAGACAGATGATCGGACAACAAGAAGACGATCAACAGAAGTCAATGGTAGTGACAGCGTCACGGAAAGCCGTGATGAAGAACGGGTGAAGAAGAAGAGATCAAGTCAGATACCAACAGCCAAGTTAAAAGAAGAGAAGTAGAAAAATAAAAGAGCAGAGAAAAACGGCTACTCACATACTGAGAGGGAAAGGGGATAATATAGGTCAAGTCACAACGGGCAGCCTGGGTTGGCCTAGGCCGGCCCTGCCCGACATCTCTAACCTAATCAAAACAAATCTACTACTCTTTAGTTGAGGCCCATAGTCATCATTGGGTTAGGCAAATGGGCTGGAAAAATAAAAAAATATTGGGAAGACATAGGCCCGAAAGGCTACAAGAAGAATGTTACCAAATGAGCTTGAGAAGAGAGGATACAACTCAATGCAATACTGCTACAAGCTCCTCTTCACTTCTTCTTTGATGATGATCAACAATGAAGCTCAAGAAGATGCATTTTTTAGATGAAAGGTGTTTGAAAAATGTACTTTAAAGCTCTTTAAAGGTTCTTAAATGATCTCAATAAATATTTCACCAAACTTGTTACCTTCAGAGCAGATAAAAAAATCAATATATATATAAGAAGAAGAGAAAAGTAACCATTGCACTGTGAAACAGTAATAATTATCACAGTAAAAAGGGAAATCGGATTGCCAGTTTCTAAAAATGGACATCCGAGTTTGAAATAGAAAGATTCGGAGGCTTCTTTTTGAACCAGTTTTTCTAAAACAAGAAAAATCAGACAACTAGCTTTAAAACCGAATGACCGGTTTTTGAAAAGGATTTTACAGAGAAGAGCTTTCCTTCCTATTTCAAAACATGTATTCTTGATACTCTTTTTTAGATAAGAAAAACTTTCAAAGGCATACAAAATTCTATCAAGAATACTTATACAAAGAGCTTCATAAATGACCAACAATCAAAGATGAGAGTTAGGGAGTTTTACAAAGAAATACCTTAGCACTTCCCTAACAAAGACACAAGTCTTCAAGGTCTTTAATGGCTTGATCTTTTCTCGTTCATTTTGCCTTGATCACCACGATCTTTGCTTCTAAAAGTGTAGCCTTGAGATTTCAAATATGGTTCTTTTGTTTGATGTAAATTATGCTTAATACTCACACATATTTGTTTACACCCTAACCATTTTATTTTGGTTTAAAAATTAACACATATTTGTCGCAAATTGTGTATAGTTTTTTGTTTTCTTGCAAATGTATCATTTCAAATCATTCGCAACTTCATCGCTGATATTCTTATTTAAAAATGAAATAAGAAATGCATATACTTATCAAAATATCTAATTTCATAAATAAATAAATAAAGAATAACTAAAATTCTAATTCTAAATTTTCTAACAACTATGATCCTACAACAGCAGTCGCAGCGAAAGGAAGTGGCCAAAGTAGATGACCTAGGGATTTGAGGCACAGTATGGCACCTGTCGTGTTTACAGTGAAATTTAGATTTTGTTTATCTTTGTCATCGACAACTATTACAATAGATAAACAATTATTCTGAATGACAAATATTATATTTAGAGAACAATGTCAAATATTTAAAGCAGTAAATCAAAGGGAAGATATTGTAAATCAAGACATAAAGCACATTAATAGGTTGTAAAATAAGGAATTCATATATACAAGGATAGATTAATTATCCAGTTATACTACCGAATTATTGGAAGCAACTTACTTAACCTAATTATGTATAGACTCAGTATGTAGCTAGCTGTTAAGATAAATAACAACCAATATTTACGTGTTACCTTTTAATCATCTTTGACACATTTCTTTAGCTCTAAAGCAAAACAAGGGATATTTGTCACAAGTTATCTATGGTCATTTGCCGATATTTCCTTCAACAAGAAGTTCCAAGCTAGTAATGCAGCTCTGATTACAAGTTCCACCTTGTTGTAATAATGCAAAAATTGCACGATTGTATAAATGGTAAAGTAGTTTCGTGCTTTTCGATATATAGATAAGGCATTGTTATGACAAATAGAAAAGAAATATATATGAGAAACCATTGAAACAAAACCCTCGTAACAATCCGGTATGTTTTTTTCTTTTCTTTTTCAGCTTCAAGGACCCTAAAGGAATAAATTACTTACGTTTTTACCTTGCAAAACAATTTGGTAAGTTTCTGGCAGGTTCAGTAGATAATTCAAGGCCGGATGAGGAAATTATTATGGACAAGGACCCTCCAACTATCTCACATGTGTTAGATTTATTTCTTTCATTAAGGAATGGGGATATATAATTGATATATAAGTTCAAGGGAGGATTATGGATTCAAAATTTTGTTTCACAAATACTTTTGAAATACAATTGATTGCATAATTTACTTCCCCATAAGTGAATTCTAGTTTAGCCTGTACTGGACCTATTTAGTTGACAGCTAGATATGTTTTACACGTCACACTAAAGTAAACGAGAATGATCTACAAGGAAAAATAGGTTTGTAGAAATGCTTCTATCGAATGGATAAACGAGAAGGGTTTAAAGAGGCTTGGATAGTGGCATAAGCTATTGACTCTCTTCGAACAATATAGTCATCAAGCACCTATATTTTGACCACCTAGCTTCATTATGCATTTTTCTCTTGATAATCGAATTTCTTATTTAAAAAAAAATAGATCTAAATTATTGACCAACAATCATTTCTTCGGGTTTTTACAAAAATATTCCAATATTTATTAAATTAAACACTTTTTTATTCAAAATATATGTATACATACTCTTAGTTTCAGTGGGACTTGTAAAAAAAAGTATTTAAAGGATGTGTTTCTATAGTCATGAATAAATATTATAGCACAATGTTTAGCAAACGGTTTTTATTTGTTTCTTTGTAATGATATATCCTCAAGATTTTGTAAGCACATAAGAAAATGTTATAATAATTTTCTTTCTAGAAAAGTAAAACACAAAGTGAAATTGGAAAAACTCTCTTAACTACTAAATTTCTTTCTAGAATATTTTTTTTGCAACGACCATATTCGTTGCAAATGACCACCTGTTTCCAATGGATTTGCAATAGAAAATTTTCCGTTGTAAAAATGCCCATTGTTAATTTTTGTAATGGCTACTTTGGTGTCCGTTTTTTATTTGCAACCAAAAGGTCATGGTAGACTACCTTACTAATTAGTTGAGAAAATTTTTTAGTGTTTTCAACGAATTTGCAACGACAAGTTAATTAATTTTTTTGAAATAACTTAATTTTTTAAATGAATAGTTGTTGCAAAATTCTTTTGCTTTCAATAGATTTTGGCATTGCGAATTAAAATTAATTATTTATTACACCTCTATTTTTAGAAATTGTTTGCTAACCTCTTATGGCATCGGTCGTTGATGAACTTTCCTTTCCTTAGTCCTACTTCAGAAAGTGTGTCTTTTTGTAGTACTATTTTGGTGAGAAGTTGCCCCACTTTTTGACGTTGCAAATAGAATGGAAAATTTTTAATAATTCAAAATTAAGGAAATCAAGATGTTTCAACTTACCATGCTCTTCTCATACTTGGTGAAAGAAGTGGAGTCACCGTTATGAGAAGGCCTACGTATTGTAGCCCAGTTTCGCTTTGTAGTGGACAAAGCACACTATCAATCCAATGATTCTTATTTCTTATACATCTCTCTCCAGTGCTCACGATCAATCTACTTTAAATGGAGTGTTGTAGATAAAGCATATTAGATATGTTAGACAATTATGGCATCGTGAGGCCTTGACTAATAGGTAATTAGAGACAATATGGTAGGAGAAGAACGTTCTTGTTGGAAATATAACCACAAAGAGGCCGCTCATTCATTTAGGCTTTTAACCAAAGATTATATACTAGAATGAAAAAACATTCATTTTATTTAGTAACGAAGAATTTTTAGATTTAATTTAGATTTAGAGTTGGTGCATCCTGTATATTGGCAAGAATTTTGTGGCATTAGAAACCTCTGCACGGGTGGATAAGAATTATGTAACTACAAGGAAAGAAATCTAAAAATTTCAGGTTCGAGTAAGCTATGCATGCATTTTCTCGTCCTTGGAAATAAGTAAATAAGTAGATTCTTCATAAAGTTATGAATGCCATTTCTGTATTTTTAGAAAAAAATGATTATAAATTATGCTTGACTTTCATAAAAGAAACATTAGAAGATAAATTCCACTAACTCTTTATTTTTTTTCCAAAAAATAGATATTTTTCAGTATGAGTTTCTTGGAACAACATAGTCTTCAAGCACCTATATGTTGTTACGTTGCTTTGTTATGTATTTATCTTAATAATTGAAATCCTATTTCCAAAAAATGTATTTAAACTACTAACAAACATTCATCGTTTTTTGTTTTTACAAAATTACTTGTAAATTTATTAATTCAAATGCGTTTTTTAGAAATAAATGTATAAAGAGTGTTTAGTTTTATAGAGCTTAGAAATAATAGTCTATTTAGAAAAATAATTACAATGGGAAGGCCATCAATTTTATCTTTTTTTTTTTTGTAATCATATTTCCTCAAGGTTTTGTAAACATGTAAAAAATAGTTATAGTGATTTCCTTCGTGGTAAAAGAGATCAAATATTATATATAAGAGGTTTAATATATACTAAGTAAAAAGAAAAAAAGATACTTCTATTATTGAGAATGTCTTTTTTCCCTCTAAACTAAGGCCATGTAAATTGGTGGAGGGTTAGACATTAACCTATTTAAAATTATTAAAAAAGTAAAGATAGAGAAAATTATCTTAATAGAGAAGGAGAAGGTATGTCCACCCTCTAAAATACAGACAAGTGAAAACCAAAATTATTAAATAATATAATAAATAAGTGACTTATCAAAAAAACTCCTTAAATTGGAAAAATTCTATTATGGACTCGGTTCATGTCCCTACTTATGGACCATGTGGCCTGTATTAAGCCATATCACTATCCTTGTTATTCTTGTCTCTATAATTGGAGATATAATTAATAACATGAAGTGATGTGGCTTAATACGTGCCATAAGGTCCATTAACGGAGACATGAATCGGGTCCGTAACATAATATTCCCTAAAGTTGGAGGTACTTATCAATTGAGAACATAAACCTTTTTTTCAAGACAAGGACCCCTCAAAAGTTGAGCTAATATGTTTGAAATAGCTTAAAGCAACACAAAACTTAAGGGCACAACTGTAAAAATATTCATTTAATTTTCTTCCCCTCCTTCTCCAACCGTAAAATTCTCTCAAAACCCCATGTTCAAATCTTCAAGTTAGAAGCATCATACAACGAATCTTCACAAAAAAGGTTAGTATATCGATCTTTAAGTGTTTTTAATCATTTTTACATATTTAAAATTTAAAAAACGATATCAAATCGTCCTAGATCTAAAAAAAATTCCAAAGCTTTCCATCCTTCAAAGGCCACCCATGTCGTTGGACCAGGGAGAGCCACGGCTCATCCCTAGCCACGGATCAGGCATGCTGTAGCGGTGCCCCTTGCCAGTGACCAGGGTTGAGCCAAGGCTCCCCTGATCCTGCACAAGGGTCGAGCCGAACCAACTTTAATTATTTTTTTAACTAATTAATTTTATTTTTTTAGTTTATTTTATTTTATTTTATTATTGTAATGTCTTATTTATTTATTTTTAATATATATTATGTTTCAAATAAGCTTTTATCTACTTAATTTATTTTAATTTTTTTTAGTCTATATTTATTATGTTTAAATTAGTTAATGAATTATTTTAATTTGTAAGGAAAAAAAATAGGTTTGGCATTTGCAGTTCACAAGGGGCTCGTTCACAGTGCCCCTGGTTGGTCGCAAGGGGAACGGCCAGTGGTCCCTTGTATGTAACCAAGGTCATTGTTATCATGCCCCTCGTGAATTGCAAGGAACAACGTTCGAAATGTTAAGAAATTAAGCATATGAATAGTTTCTCATACAATTTATGGGTAAAAATTTCCTAATTTTACCTGAAAGATAAGAACAAAGAAACCAAAGAGCGAAAAAGAAACAAAAAGGTAAATCTAGTCCAATAAGAAGATTCTTTTTTTTCCAAAAAATAGGAATACTTCCTAAACAATTATTTTCTATTATAAATTAAACAACCCAAAGTTTATAAACTTCTAGAGCATGAATCTGTAAAATGGAAATAATTTATGGATAACAATGTTATATTTTACTAGGGAAAAAAAAAGAGTTAGTGAATTTAATTGTGAATTCACCACGTGACCATATTTTATTTAGTTCCTAAAAATGAAAAGAATAAAATTTCAATATTAAAAATTTTGTATTAAATTTATATTAAGTAAACCACATATTATATGAAAGATATCCAAATTTAATAAAATACTTGGTAGACGTATGTACTGATACGTTGTCGAAATACAATCAAATAAAAAGGGTATATAGATGAAGTCAACCTTACCCGACCAATACTAAAGCAAGTAAAATATAATCAATGTTCATCCTCTTCGGTCTTCCGAGACTCGAATACATTCACGAGTGTGCGAGAGAAGTCGAATTTAAAAAAACTAGCCCCTAGATATCACATGTAAGTAACTTTTATTTTAATTTATGGATTTAATTTCCCTATTTATACAAGCTCAGTTGATTTATCTTTAGGAGAAATATATGCCCTAGCTAGCCCCTATCTCTGAGCAATTGAAAAATACTTTGATTTTCGCACCATACATGTTAATTAATGCAAGTCAAGGCAACTCGTTTATCAAAGGTATAAAAGAGGAGAAGTTTTTGTTAGAGCATTAAAAGATTTTTAAAGGAAAAGTTTTCTTAAAAACTTGTTATATTTATTAGTCCTATAAAAAAATATATACATCTAAAATGTGACTTGATTAATTTTAGTTTCCTAATTCTTCCTCTTTTAAGGATTTTTGAGTTTATTCAAGTATATATTTAAATGAAATGGGGGATGCTCCATCCTAACTAGGTTATTGATTCTTTTGGACTGTAGACAATTTTTATCGTGCATTGTGCATTGTGATAAGTACTTATTGAGTAGTTCAATTGGTGAGGAAGGTCAAGGAAGAGCTTCAAGATATTTTTATTTGGCTTGCTCTCAAGTAATTTAATATAGCTAAGACATGGATTCAAAAACAAAGGATGTCGTAGAAGATTTAAGATCTCATACAACAAAATTTAGCAACATGCACAATCCTGGAGAAAATGAGAAAGCATCGGTTAGCTTGTCCAAGGAAGTGAAGAGAGAGCATGTGCATAAATGCATGGAGGATGAAGATAGTGACTTTATTAAATGTTTGAAAGTGGAATATACGTCAATTCTTGATGATCCAAAACCCGGATTTTCAATTGATTGTTGTGACGATCCAAGCTATGCATTGTTTTTGAGCAGTTTGAAGAATGATGGATCTTCTTATGTGCTTGAGGCCAATGAAAAAACTGGGTTAACAAAGCTAATAAAGTATATGGAAAATGATCCAAATGGTGAAGATGAAAATGATTTGGATAGTCATGCTAAAACGGAGGGAATTGAGTTTCAAAGTAATTATGATTGCGACTATAAATTGTTCTTTGAAAACATGAGGGTTGAAGGTTCTAAGGTGATCTATCAATATAAGAATGGTGCATCTATAGTTTATGATGGTCTTATCTTCCTTAATTCTCAGAAAGATGACAATGTTGTTTCTAAGAAACGGAAGTATACAGACGCCATTCAGCATGAAACAACAAGCAAGGGCGTAAGTTATCCCTTTCCACTATTTTGGATACTTTTATCGAATTGATCCTTCTTTAATTTTGCTTCAATTTATTGCGAATATTTCTTGTCTAATTTCCATTTTGTTCTTGTACCTTTATTAAGTCAAAAGATGTCAACAACCATTGTCGCAGTCCACAACAAACAATGTGTTCTAACTTCAGGGTGCAAATATTAGAAATTCTTCGCTAACCTTATGATAAAGAGGAGCATGAAAGGCTTATGCAGGAAATCACTAAGCGCAAGCCTCAACATAAGCATAGAGATTTGCGCTCTGGAGGGGTTAAATTTTATCCCTCAGATAAAATGGGAAAATCATTGCTTGATCATCATTTAGGTGAGTCGATTACTATCTAGGATTTTTCATATTACCATTATTGATCTCCTTATAAATTGTCCAATTAAACTCATCAATGCATGAAAAATATTATTTCTCCTACGTTGATATATGATACCAATCAACTCCTATTATTGACTTTTGTGATACTTCTTCATTATTGACTTTATGTATTGCTTTATTTATTTATGAGTGATTCATTTGCCCAAAATTAAACATCCATTCAATGCAAATTATATGTAAAGTTGAAATAATTAATTTTCACTCAAAGGTGTCCCCTTGCTAGTGATCAGATCATTTTGTATAGATATATTTACTCTCACCTTTTCTTGAGTTTATATTACAATTAAAACGATGGCAATCTTTGATCTCCATAATTTTCACATTTTGAAATAAACTCTACAGTTCTTAAAAAGGAAGATTGAAGAAGCAGTTGCTGCCAATAATGATCTTAAGCGGTTGAATTTGTTACGTGGCTTTTTCTTTTGGCTACAGGTAAGGAAATTATTTATATTGTATTTTATAAAGATTGTTCTTGATTTCCTTTTTTTTAAGCAAATAAATTATTTTTAAAAAAGTTAACAAAGACAGTATTGGCAGGGGGGAGGAAGGCATATCCCTAATTTTATTTCTAGCTAAACTAGGATTACTATATGTTTTATGATGGCAGGATTTTAGTTTTATTGCGTGGCTAAATGTTTTTTACATGGTCACATAACTAGAAAATCTCAAGAAGTGATGGTCAAAAGAGGTAATTTTAGGAGGAACAATTTCTAGCGTCACCTCTTTTCTTCAAAAGTAAAGTACTCTAGCACAGTTAGATTTTAATAGTTAGGAGCTTATTTAATAAAAATTCCTCGATATGTTGGAAGTTATTTTTTTCCATTCTTATGGTTCTCGTGTCTGATTAACATAACAAAATTATGACTACAAGTGGTATGCATAAGCTTCATTAATCACATTATGATTTCCATCATTCGTAAATGGAATTTAGCAATATTGTTCTATTAGGACTTTTCCATAATGAAATGGTAGTGGGTTTAATGGATTTTTTTGTACCGTACAGATATTTTATTTTGAGGATTAAAATCATTTAACATTGCAAGTCTAACTTTCAAAGCGTATACTCACGAGTAAACTTTTCCTATGAGAGTTAATCAACAATTTATTGTTATTTCTCTTTTCATTTCTCTTCATATTATCTCTATTCTAGTGGTTAATTTATTCAAATAAGTAGCTTTTCATATGGAAATTTATTTTATATTGCTTTAGAATCTCACTAATGACGAATCATTCATTCCATGGAACGACAAAGAATGTGTTGATGTGCAGCCCGGAAGGAACCTAATATTTGAATTGCTTGATTCCTTAAAATATATGAAGGATGAAGAAATATTTTTTGTAGACGATCACATATTCTACAGTTTAGTTAAATAGAGTGCAAAAATCTGTTTTGTCATTATGAAGGAATCATTGACATATATTTCTCTTTATTGAACTTTTTTTCCATATGTTGTGCAAGAAAGTTAAAAGAATAATGAACAAAGTTCTTGAACTAAAACGCGATTGTCTTGGTTGTAAGGTAAAATATATCTTCATTCTGCAATAAGTATAATTAGAGAATATTATTAAATTCTCTATGTTGAAGTTTGAACTCATTTATTTATTATTGGAATTCCAAATGAAATGAATAACAATATTCTAGTTTACTAGTGCAATGCCTGGAACTTTTAGCTTAAGAATCTAGGCTTGTGAGTTCTGGTTATCTTGATATGTTGGCAAAGATTTTAGGCATTTTTCTTGACATTAGCAAAGATTTTTGAGCTTTTCTTGAGTTTATGCAAGCTTACATTCATATAGAGTTCTCAGTTTTATGTGTCTTCCTTTATTAACTGGCAAAGCAGAATTTTGATTAGATATTTAAAGGGGAAATGTAAAACACTAAGGAATAGATATGTCCATAGTAAATCTAGAGAACGTTTGAGAAAAAGTATTACCCTGGAGACAAGATGCCTCTAATGTTAGATTGGTATCAGCAAATGCAAATACAGTTTACGTGCATTAAGCAGAAATCTATACAAGATTTTTCTTATTTTCATTATTCCCTCTATTACAATGATTCTTGTACTACAGAGGTAAGAGTCATCCTATGTATGATTAGAACCTTCATTAGATTTAAGTACCTAATTAGGATTTTAGAATTTACATATGGAGGATTCCGAAAATTCACTAGCAATGTGACCTTCATCACAATGTATAATTGTAATTAATATGTAATGACTACCCAGATGAGTGTCATAGACGTGATAGATTAGGACTTATCTCATTTGTCACATCCATTTTAGAGACCAATTCCCCAATTATTTCCATGACTTCATTGACTTATGATGAGATGGTTAGCCTATATGGGCAAGCAGGCATCTTAATCCCCTTCTCAAAATGCAACAATTTGTGTCCTATACCATTACTACACACATATCAAGAGAGTTAAGAGATGAAAGATAAAGTAGCTCATACTTCCATCATAACAGTAATATGACTCAAAGGGTGCTTAGTTTAAGTACTTTGTTCAGTTAGTTACTTTATAAGGAATAACTTATTTTCGAGTTCTGCTACTACTAAAAAATGCAATCAATGTGCAACAACAAACAATATAGTAGCATAGCTGTGGAAAGCAATGGTATTTATGGCTTTGTGACAAAACTCTCCATAACTATATTCCAAGACAAAAGTTGCCACAAACTTATACAAAGTCACAAATTAACACTATTGTGTGTTAACTAAAGTTTTCTATCAATTGTCCAGAAGTTTCACCACTGGAAAAATACTCTGTGCTAGGTCTGATATTTTTTTTTTTTTAAAAAGTAATTTGTAAACATTTATCACTATTTACTACGAGTTTCTGATAGATTTCTATCTAACATTCACTTTGTAAAACTAGAGGCTTTTGCAAATCCGTCGCAATTTTCTTGAACATTTCAATGAAATTAAAATTTATACCGGTCAATTATTATATTGTCTTTTATACCCTTCTATGATATTAAAAGAATTCGACTTTTTGTCCTGAAAGTTTTCAAATGTAGATATAAAGTTATTGGAGTAGTTAGTGCTTTATTAGTATTTCTTGGAAAATGATGATATTGAGTAGATAAGATGTATGTTGATTGTTTAACTATCATTTATAAAAGGAAATGAGACCATAATTTAGGACGAAAGAAAAAGGAAAGTGAGACCAAAGATTTCCGATGGAGGGAGCATATTTTACTAATAAAACTTACCAAATAAAAGATAAACCTTAAAAGAAAAAGATAAGCACTAAAAAGAAAATAAATTACTATAAAAAGAAGATGTTAGAAGAAATGTTAAAAGACGTTCCTAGGTTATATATATAGAGAACAATGTCAGATATTTAAAGCTGTAAATCAAAGGGAAGATATTGTAAATCAAGACATAAAGAAAATTAATAAGCAGGAAAATAAGGAATTCATATATACAAGGACAGATTAATTATCCAGCTATACTACCGAATTATTGGAAGCAACTTACTTAACCTAATTATGTGTAGACTCAATATGTTGCTAGCTGCTAAGATAAATAACAACCAGCATTTACTTATAACATTTTAATCATCTTTGACATATTTCTTTAGCTCTATACAAAACAAGGAATATTTGTCATAAGTTGTTTCCTTCAACAAGAAGTTCCAAGCTAGTAATGTAGCTCCGATTACAAGTTCCACCCTGTAATAATGATGCAAAAATTGCACGATTGTTTAAATGAAAAGCAGCTTCATGCTTTTATAGATAAGGCGTTGTTATGACAAATAGAAAAGAAAGCACATAATATGAGAAACCAATGAAACGAACCCTTGTAACAATCCGGTATTTTTTTTCTTTTTTCTTTTTAGCGTGAAGGACTCTAGAGGAATAAATTATTGATGTTTTTTGCTTTTTTTGCTTGCAAAGAAATATGGTAAGTTGCTGGCAGGTTCAGTAGATAATTCAAGGCCAGATGAGGAAATTGCTGTTCACAGGGACCCTCCAATCTATCTCACATATGTTAGATTTATTTTCTTTCATTAAGAAACGGGGAATTCTAGTTGCTCGACATGAGAACCTCATGAAGATTATTTGAACATGATGGTTTTTCTTTGGATTAGGATGGAAAGTAAATGCAGGAAGTGATACATAATCACTCATGTTACAAGGACAATGATTATACCACTACTATCACAAGTATTACTATTAAGGCAGAGTGGATATATAATTGATATATAAGTTCAAGGGAGGATTATGGATTCAAAATTTTGTTCCGCAAATACTTTTGAAATACAATTGATTGCATAATTTACTTCTCCATAAAGGAATTCTAGTGGCCTATACTGGACCAATTTAGTTTATGTTTTACACGTCACACTAAATTAAACGAGGATGATCTATAAGGAAAAATAGGCTCGTGGAAATGCTTCCGTCGGGTGTATAAACGAGGAGGGTTAAAAGAGGCTAGGATAGTGGCATAAGCTATTGACTTTCTTTGAACAATATAGTCATCAAGCACCTATATTTTGACCACCTGGCTTCATTATGTATTTTTCTTTTGATAATCGTATTTCCTATTTCTAAAAAATAGATTTAAATTATTGACCAACAATTATTTGCTCGAGTTTTTACAAAAATATTCCAATATTTACTAGATTAAACACTTTTTGATTCAAAATATATGTACACATACTCATAGTTTCAGTGGGACTTGTAAAAAAAAGTATTTAAAGGAACTGTTTCTGTAGTCATGAATAAATATTGTAGCACAATGTTTACCAAACGGGTTCTATTTGTTTCCTTGTAATCATATATCCTCAAGATTTTGTAAGCACATAATAAAATATTATAATAATTTTCTTTCTAGAAAAGTAAAACACAAAGTGAAATTGGAAAAATTGCTCTCTTAACTACTAAATTTCTTTCTAGAATAGTTTTTTTGCAACGACCATATTCGTTGCAAATGACCACCTGTTTCCAATGGATTTGCAATGGAAAATCGTCCGTTGCAAAAATGCCCATTGTTAATTTTTGTAATAGCTGCTTTGGTGTCCGTTTTTAATTTGGAACCAACAGGTCATTGTAGACTTCCTTACAAATTAGTTGAGAAAATTTTCTACTTTTTTGACCAAATTCGCAACGACAAGTTAATTAATCTTTTTGAAATAACTTAATTTTTTAGTTGTTGCAAAATTCTTTTGCTTTTCAACAGATTTTGGCATTGCAGATTAAAATTAATTATTTATTGCACTTTCATTATCAGAAATTGTTTGCTAACCTCTTATGGCATCGGTCATTGATGAACTTTCCTTTCCTTTGTCCCACTTCGAAAAGTGTTTCTTTTTGTAGTACTATTTTGGTGAGAAGTTGCCCCACCTTTTGACATTGCAAATAGAATGAAAAAATTATAAAATAATTCAAAATTAGGGAAACCAAGATGTTTCAACTTACCATGCTCTTCTTATGCTCGGTAAAAGAAATGGAGTCACCGTTGTGAGAAGGCCTACTCATTGTAGCCTAGTTTCGCTTTGAAGTGGACAAAGCACACTATCAATCCACTGATTCTTATTTCCTATACATCTCTCTCCAGTGCTCACGATCAATCTACTTTAAGTGTGGTGCTGTAGATAAAGTGTATTAGATATGTTAGACTATTCTGGCAACGTGAGAGCTTGACTAATATGGAAATTAGAAACAATATGGTACGAGAAGAATGTTCTTGTTGGAAATTATAACGAGAAACAGGCTACTCATTTGTTTTGGCTTTTAGCCGAAGATTATGTACCAGAATGAAGAAGTGTCCATTTTATTGAGTACCGAAGAATTTTTAGATTTAATTTAGATTTAGAGTTGGTGCATGATCGGGATTTGTATAACAAAGTTTTAACCCAATACGTGCAAGTACACAAGATCAATGTAATACGGAAGTATTAGGGTATCGAACCACAGAGAAAGGCTTAACTACCTAAATTATTATCTTCCTAAATTAATTTTATAAAAAGAAGAATCAAATTTTGTTATCTAAGAATTATTACTAAAATAATTAAAACTAATGAATAAAATAATTAAATTAAAGATAACAGGAGCTTTAACCAAAGAAGATGATTTAGAACCTTGAATCCACCACTAACCTATATAACAATAATTTAATTCTATTTAGGAGAAAAGATAAACCATTTATGTGGTGATCTAGGCTACAAGCTTCGATTCACTAAAGAAATATATTGTGCTTAAATGCATGACATAATCCATCCAACCATTAGCATGACTTATTCATTCCTATGACATAAATCATCTAAAATTAGCATGAACTATTCAATTCTAAAACCCACAATATACTTGCAAAAATTACATATCTCTTATACTCAAGACTACAAGAATCAAGCATGGATAAAAATATCAATTAACCCAAATAATTATTCAACAAGAATAATCAGAAAGAATTAATTGCATCAAACCAAGAAATATCCCAAGATATGTAATCACATAAATACAATAATAAATCTCCCAAAATAAAATAAATCAAAGTCACATGGCTAGGGTTTCATCAAAATTCTAAAAATAAATTTAGTTCATGGCTTAAGGGAAAGAAGGAACCAATTTCTTGGAGTAGATCATGGCTTTCTTCTTCTCCAATTAAAAAGTAGCCGCAGCTCTTCTCCTATTTTTCTTCTTCTTGATCTTCCTCCTCCCACCTTTCTTGTGTGGCTCTTCTATATATAGACAACAGAGAAGCAAAATCCTAATCCTTAAAGGATTCTACTAAAGTTCTAATCCTAATCCTTAAAGGATTCATATACTGTAAGTTCCCTTTACCAAATTGAATATGAAATCTTTATTTTCCATTCTTTTTTTAGAAATCTGCACAAAGATAAATAAAATAAATTAAATATAATAATTATGACTAATAAATAAATAAAATATTTTCAAAGACTAATAATTAAAACTTAAGGTGTTTATTTGTATTAAAAATCGACTCTATCAACTCCCCCACACCTAAGTTTTGCTAGTCCTCAAGCAAAAATAAAAAAAGAAAAACTAACTAACCACTTTCGTAGGACTCACGATTGCACTTAGCATGTGCAACAAGCCCTTTAAACCCCTAAGTTACTCTTAGTGGACGAGTATGGTCTCGTGAAGGTTTGCAAAAGACGTACCTACAAAGTCATCAAAATGAACAACAAACTTTCGAAAAGATAGAGAATAGCCCAAATTAAGTATCCTCCATCAACATCTCAAACTTATCAAGACAAATACTCTTCCTCTCATTTTTAAACTTAAGTAAACAAACAAATATTCAATTATCTCCCATAACTAATGCAAAACTTGTGTAATGTGTGATCGTGGTCATCAGAGAGTATGAAATAAATACTAAATAAAAATTTCAAATTACATATAGAGAGCAAATCTCAGCAAGAGTTCATTCCATAGGCTCACTCTTCGTACCTTCTCTCCACTAATCAAGGATTCTCAACTCAACTCAGATCAGGTAGGACTTTAAAGCTTGTAATGTAAGATTAGGGCATTGGTTATCAAGTGAAGGTAAGGAATTGAAAATCAAAGAAAAGAGAGCTTACAAAAAAGATGGATACTTCAAAATTTTGACAAACTTTCTAACTTTGTTTTTGCTTTTTTTTTTTTTTCCAGTAATACATTCACCAACTACAATCTTCTTTTGCTCAAAATTTTATCATTTAAGGCCATTCTTTTTCTTACATTTATAAATTCGGGCCTCTTGAATTTTTTTTCTTTCTTTGCACCTTATGACTTGTAACAATCATGTATCAACTTTTCTTTCTTATCTCTTTTTTTTTTTTATAGCTCAATACATTTGTTTTTTTTTTTCAGCACAAGTTATATATATATTTTTTCTTCTCCCTTTTGTCAAAATAACTTCTTTTTCCAAAAGACACAAACAACAATCCATCATTGAAGCACTAGTTAGAAGTTTGCATTAAACTCTCTACAAGATTAAGGGTTAATATTTAAGTGGTTTAAAGAAAGATATAACATTTAGGCTCAAAAGGGTACGAAGGTAAAAATTTATGAAATTTGGTTAGCTTGAAAGGCACAAACGATTCAAAGAAGGCCTATGACCATCGTCTCTGAGTCAAATAAGGAAAACCTTTCTATTTCGTCTCAAGAGGTACTCAAGTAAGTTCTAGAATGTACGGAAGAGATTCATCAACTTTATGTAGCCCAAAAATAATGTAAAGGATTTATTAAATACTAACAATAACCCATGTGCTCAAGTGTAAGTCATGCAAAAGTCATAACAGATATAGAACATAAGTTCATCACCCTAATTAAAAACAAGAAAATAAGTACTTTTCTCAACTCATTCAAGACATTTTTAAAGGAACTCAAAAAGAATCATTCTTTAAGTGAAATCATATTTTTTTGGTTTTTTTTTTCAAAATAAATAAAATAAAAAAATCAGCAAAAATTGAACCCAAAAAAAAAAAAAAAAAGAAAAACAAAGAAAAACAAAAATTAAAAATTTAAAAATTAAAAAATAATTGGCACCAGAATAAAAATATCTTCTCCCAGAATAAAAGCATCTTCTCCCCCACACCTAGACCATACATTGTCCACAATGTAATAAAAAGAATGCTAAGAGTACAGAAGAGAGAGAAAGAAAAAGAACAATACAACCTGGTAGTAAAGGCAATATTAATGCATGTCTGCAAGAGTGGTAAACAATCTTGTAATCTCCATGATAATGATAAGTTGTTTTATTACCCTACAAAACAAACATTTCATACCTTTCTACCAATCAAGTGGAATAAAATAATAAATAAATAAAAATAAAATAAAATAAATAAAAATAAATAAAATAAATAAATACAATAAAATTTGGGTTGCCTCCCAAAAGCGCTAATTTTAAAGTCTTCAGCCAGACTCCCTAATTCTTTTGCATTCAGCCAGGATCTATTTCTCTCATATTAAGCTCATGATTCACAATCAAAGAAGGGTTTTCAGGTGGAGAAATGCAGGCAAAATTAGAATTAACATTTTCAGTGCAGATAAGGTTTTCTTTCTCAATAAAAGTATAATCTTTAGAACACATTAAATGTAGAGTTTCTTCAATTAATTCATCATTTACATCTACCAAATAGGAATCAGAATTATCTTCTATAGAAGGTTGTGAAGAAGTTTTAAAGATATTTAATCTAACCCTCATATTCATTACAGAGACATCCATGACCCCAGTTTGATAATTAATAGTGGGATCAGCAGTAGCCAAAAAAGGACGACTTAGAATAATGGGGATATGATTCTGAGAAGATCTATCAGGTTCCATACATAGGACTACAAAGTCTACAGGAAAGACACCTTTATCAATTTGAACTAGAACATCATCTATCCTCTCCCTAGGTACCTTGATTGATCTATCGGCTAATTCTAAGGTCATGTCAGTTGGTTGCAATTCCCTTAATCCTAACTCTTCATAAACAGAGTATGTAATCAAATTAACACTAGAACCTAAATCTAAGAGTGCCCTATCTATTTTATGATTACCAATAAGACATGAGATAGTAGGGACACCAGGATCTTTATATTTAGGTGGAGTGTTATATTGCAAAACAGAGCTCACCTGTTCAGTGAGGAAGATTTTCTTAGAAACACTGGTTTTAGATTTTCTTTTAAAAGTACACATGTCTTTAAGAAATTTTGCATAGGATGGGACTTGCTTAATAACCTCTAAAAGTGGAAGATTAATTTTAACTTGTTTGATAGTTTCTAAAATATCTTCCCTTTTATTATCCTTTCTAAGATGTGGGGGTGGCAATAAAGCTTCTGGATAAGGAACCTTTGGTTTATATGAAGCCCTAGGAGATGATTCTAGAGTCTTAAAATTAGAGGAAGAAGCTAGTTCCTTCTCTATCTTCCTTTCAATTTTAGTCATAGAAATTCCCTTGGTTTCATTATTATTTAACTCACTATCTTTAATAGGTTCCCCTACTTTATTATCTACCAACTTCCCACTTCTAATAGTAATTACAGCTTTAGCTTGCTCATGGTAATTAGCTCTAGGATTCTCTATTGGATGATTAGGAAGCTTACCCTCATCTCTTCTACTTATTGCATTAGCTAGTTGCCCTATTTGAGTTTCTAACTTAGCAATAGATTGGGTGTGTGAATCTAGAATTTGTGTCATAGATTCTAAACCTTTCAAAGCAGATAATACTTTTTCTTCAAAAATAGAGTTTCGACTTTGAGGAGGATGAGGAGGTACATACCTTTGAGATTGAAAACCAGGGGGAGTAGTCATACCAGATTGTCTGTTTTGTTGATATTGTTGTTGGCCTAGTTGAACTTCCCCTCCTTGTTGCCTCCAGGAGAAATTAGGATGATTTCTCCAGCCTGGATTGTACGTGATTGAATATGGGTCATTCTGTCTGTGAAATCCTTGGCCTGCATTGACTTGTTCCTGCACAAATTCTTGAAATAGTGAAGTACTAGGACAGTCATGGATAACATGAGAAGGACTAGAGGAAATTGCACAAACACTTTGCACATTAGGAGAATTAGTAGGCAATGTATTCAAAGCTAATAATTGATCAAATTTTTTAGATAAAGCATTAACTTTCGAAGAAAGATCAACATTTTGAGTAACTTCATACATTCCTCTATTTCCTATTTGTCTAGATGTACCTACACGTGAGGAGGTGGCGTGTTGTTGTGAATTACCACTCAAATTTTCAAATAAATCCCATTCCTCATCTGCAGTTTTATGAAGAAAGGTACCACCACAAGAGGAATCAACCATTTGGCGATTTCTCTCATCTAATCCTGAATAAAAGCTTTGTATTTGCTGCCATTTAGGGACTTCATGATGAGGGCAACTACGAAGAAGTTCTTTAAATCTCTCCCAACTCTCATGAAATTGTTCATTATTTTGTTGGGAAAAAGTAGTGATTTCTCTCCTTAACCTTGTAAGTTTACCCATAGGAAAATATTTTTTTAGAAATTCCCTAGACATCTCAGCCCAAGTACCTATTCTCTCACGTGTGTGTAACCAATGTTTAGCCTTATCCTTGAAAGAAAAAGGAAAAAGGCGTAATCTAATAGCATCATCACTTACATTAGGCAGTTTAAAAGTAGAGCAAATTTCTAAAAACTCATCAATATGCTTATAAGGATTTTCAGAATCAAGCCCATAAAAAGATGGTAACATTTGAATAGTAGAAGCTTTGATTTCAAAGTGATTAACCTCAATTTCAGGTAGTCTATTACCTATTGGTGAATTATAAGTGTTAGGAGTAAAATACTCCCTTAATGCTTGTGGATTTTCAGCCATGTTAACCTGACAAGTGTTAGAAATTTTTCCTTGTGCTCTAAGTGCCTTAAGTGTACGCTCTATCTCAGGATCAAATTCTTTCAAATCAACAAAGAGCGAACGACGACCATGCATTAATAAACAAATCCAAAAAATAAAAAAATTACCACGAATAATAATGATGAATAAACTATCAAATGTGAAATAAATAATAATAAAAAAAAATGTTGAAGACAATCAAAAAAAAATTTATATTTTTTTTTCAAGAATAAAAGTAGAATAAAAAAAATACTAACAAATTTAGGAGGCAATAACAAAAGCAATAAATTTAACCTCTCCCCGGCAACGGCGCCAAAAACTTGATCAGGATTTTTATAACAAAGTTTTAACCCAATACTTGCAAGTGCACAAGATCAATGTAATACGGAAGTATTAGGGTATCGAACCACAGAGAAAGGCTTAACTACCTAAATTATTATCTTCCTAAATTAATTTTATAAAAAGAAGAATCAAATTTTGCTATCTAAGAATTATTACTAAAATAATTAAAACTAATGAATAAAATAATTAAATTAAAGATAACAGGAGCTTTAACCAAAGAAGATGATTTAGAACCTTGAATCCACCACTAACCTATATAACAATAATTTAATTCTATTTAGGAGTAAAGATTAAACATTTATGTGGTGATCTAGGCTACAAGCTTCGATTCACTAAAGAAATATATTGTGCTTAAATGCATGACATAATCCATCCAACCATTAGCATGACTTATTCATTCCTATGACATAAATCATCTAAAATTAGCATGAACTATTCAATTCTAAAACCCACAATATACTTGCAAAAATTACATATCTCTTATACTCAAGACTACAAGAATCAACAATGGATAAAAATATCAATTAACCCAAATAATTATTCAACAAGAATAATCAGAAAGAATTAATTGCATCAAACTAAGAAATATCCCAAGATATGTAATCACATAAATACAATAATAAATCTCCCAAAATAAAATAAAATCAAAGTCACATGGCTAGGGTTTCATCAAAATTCTAAAAATAAATTTGGTTCATGGCTTAAGGGAAAGAAGGAACCAATTTCTTGGAGTAGATCATGGCTTTCTTCTTCTCCAATTGAAAAGTAGCCGCAGCTCTTCTCCTTTTTTTCTTCTTCTTGATCTTCCTCCTCCCACCTTTCTTGTGTGGCTCTTGTATATATAGACAAAAGAGAAGCAAAATCCTAATCCTTAAAGGATTCTACTAAAGTTCTAATCCTAATCCTTAAAGGATTCAAATACTTTAAGTTCCCTTTACCAAATTGAATATGAAATCTTTATTTTCCATTCTTTTTTTAGAAATCTGCACAAAGATAAATAAAATAAATTAAATATAATAATTATGACTAATAAATAAATAAAATATTTTCAAAGACTAATAATTAAAACTTAAGGTGTTTATTTGTATTAAAAATCGACTCTATCAGTGCATCGTCTATATTGGCAAGAATTTTGTGGCATTGGAAACCTCTACACGGGTGGATAAGAATTATGTAACTACAGGGAAACAGATCTAAAACTTTAGGTTCGAGTAAGCTATTCATACATTTTCTCGTCCTTGGAAATAAGTAAATAAGTAGATTCTTAATAAAGCTACGAATGCCATTTATGTTTTTTAGAAAAAAATGATTATAAATTATGCTTGACTTTCATAAAAGAAACATTAGAATGTAAATTCCACTAACTCTTTTTTTTTCCCCAAAAAATAGATGTTCTTCAGTATGAGTTTCTTGGAACAACGTAATCTTCAACCACCCATATGTTGTTACGTTGCTTTGTTATGTATTTATCTTAATAATTGAAATCCTATTTCCACAAAATGTATTTAAACTACTAACTAGCATTCATCGTTTTGGTTTTTACAAAATTACTTGTAAATTTATTAATTCAAATACTTTTTTTTTCCAAATAAATGTATGAAGATTGTTTAGTTTTATAGAGCTTAGAAATAATAGTATATTTAGAAAAATGTGGTATTTAGTAAATACTATAGCACAATGATTACCAATGGGGAGGCCATAAATTTTATCTTATTTTTTTCTAATCATATTTCCTCAAGGTTTTGTAAACATGTAAAAAAAAGTTATAGTAATTTCTTCATGGTAAAAGAGAGCAAATACTATATATGAGGTTTAATATATACTAATTAAAACGAAAAAAGATATTTCTATTATTATGAATTTTTTCCCTATAAACTAAGGCCATCTAAATTGGTGGAGGGTTAGGCACTGACCCATTTAAAATTATTAAAAGTGTAAAGATATAAAAATAGATAAAATTGTCTTAATAGAGAAGGAGAAGATATGTCCACCCTATAAAATATAGAAAGTGAAATCTAAAACTATTAAATAATATAGAAAATAAGCGAGTTATCAAAAAACTCCTTGAATTGGAAAAATTCTGTTATGGACCCGGCTCACCTCCCTACTTATGGACCATGTGGCCTGTATTAAGCCATATCACTATCCTTGTTATTCTTGTCTCCAGAATTGGAGATATAATTAATAACATGAGGTGATGTGATTTAATATATGTCATAAGGTCCATTAGTGGAGACATGAATCGGGTTCGTAGAATAATATTCCCTAGAGTTGGAGTTACTTATCAATTGAGAACATAAACCTTTTTTTCAAGACAAGGACCCCTCAAAAGTTGAGCTAGTATGTTTGAAATAGCTAAAGACAACACCAAATTTAAGGGCGCAACTCCCAAAATGTTCATTTAATTTTCTTCCCCTCCTTCTCCAACTGTAAAATTCACTCAAAACCCCATGTTCAAATCTTCAAGTTAGAAGCATCATACAATGAATCTTCGCAGAAAGGTTAGTATATCAATCTTTAAGTGTTTTTATTCATTTTTACCGATTTAAAATTGAAAAAATAATATCAAATCATCCTAGATCTGAAAAAGTTTCAAAGCTTTGCATCCTTTAAAGGCCACCCCTATCGTTGGACCAAGGTAGCCACGGCTCACCCTTGCCACCGACCGAGCGTGTCAGTAAAGGTGCCCCCTTGCCGACGATCGTGGGGTCGAGCCGAGGCTCCCCTGATCCCGCACAAGGGTCGAGCCGAACCAACTTTAATTATTTTTTTAACTAATTAATTTTATTTTATATTTTTATTGTAATGTCTTATTTATTTATTATATATATTATATTTCAAATAAGCTTTTATCTACTTAATTAATTTAAATTATTTTAGTTTGTATTTATTATGTTTAAATTATTTTAATTTGTAAAGAACAAAAAAAAATCAGTTTGGCGCTTGCAGTTCACAAGGGACTCCTTGTTTGGTCACAAAGGGAATGGCCAGTGGTCCCTTGTAACCAACCAAGACAATTGTTATCATGCCCCTCGTGAATTGCAAGGAACAACGTTTTGAATTTTAAGAAAAATCATAAATTCTCTTGTTTTGATATTAAATTTTGTCTCAAAAATGATGTTTTTCAAGACCCACATAGTGATTGTCTACGTTGACATTAAAAGAATATGAATAGTTTCTCATACAATTTATGTGGAAACAATTTCCAAATTTAAGCAAAAGATGAAAACAAGGAAACTAAAGAACAAAACATAAACAAAAAGGTAAATCTAGTCCAATTGAAAATTCTATAATGTAGAAGAAATTTTTTTTCTTGAAGTGGAGAAAATTAAATATGGGTTGTAAGATTAAATTTGGATTCTTCCATTCATTAATTGCTTTTTGTTTTACAGTTGATAAAAAAATCAATATATATAGGAAGGAGAGAGAAAGTAATCTTTGCACTGTGTAACAGTAATACTTTTCACAGTAAAAAGGAAAATCGGACGACCGGTTTCTAAAAGCGGACGTCCGAGTTTGAAACAGAAAGATTCGAACGCTTCTTACCAAATTAGATGACCGGTTTTTCTAAATGTAGAAAAATCAGACGACTGATTTTAAAATCGGATGACCAGTTTTTGAGAAGGATTTTTTACAAAGAAAAGCTTTCCTTACTATTTCAAAAACATGTATTCTTGATACTTTTTTTAAGATAAGAAAAATTTTCAAAGGCATCAAAAGCTCTATCAAGAATACTTGAATTTCAAGAAGAATTTATAGAAAAATATTTGTGCAAAGAGTTCATACAGGATCAACAATCAAAGATGAGAGCTAGGGAGCTTTACAAAGAAATACCTTAGCACTTCCCTAACAAAGGCACAAGTCTTCAAGGTCTTCAATGGCTTGATCTTTTCTCCTTCATTTTGCCTTGATCACCAAGATCTTTTTCTTCTAAGAGTGTAGTCTTGAGACTTCAAATATGCTTCTTTTGTTCAACGAAAACTATGCTTAATACTCACACAAACATATGTTAATCATAATCAAAATCATATGCAAAAATGCCCTTAGGGCTAACAATCTCCCCCTTTCTGACTATGACAAATGCATATGCAAGAAGAACAAAAGAGCAACTATTAAAGTATGGTGATGCTTCAAGAAGATCATCAATAAGAGTAAAGCATACCAAAAAACACCATAAGGGAGATAACTCCCCCTATGAATTTGAAAACATGCCAAGGTTTTGAAACTTAATATAACACAAAATAACCTCACCTTAAAAGCATGCTTTACACCAAGGATAACATCAAACAATCATCAAACCAAGCACATTACCCATAAGATACATAGCCAAACAAAAGAAAGCATGAAACTTAAAAGCAACACAATAAGCATCTTGCAACTATTTCTCCCCCTTAGTTCATGCACATATTTCCCCCCTTTCTATCATAAATCAAAAAGATACTTGGGAATGTTTGTAAGGGATCATAGAAAAGAAAGCTACAATTGGACTTTCAACATTAAAGTATCATCATGAAGTCCATGAAAAAGTTAGCATCAAGATAACACAACACCAATATGAAGAATAAAACATAGCATATATCAAGTCATAAAAAAATAGTCATAATAGAGTTTGATAAGGAGTCAAGAAAAAAAAAAAAAAACAGTGATAGTGTAAGGAATTTTTGAAACAAGGAAAGGGTAGGGATTTATAAGGAATCCTCAATCATCTTCATCTTCATTGGTATCCTTTCCTCCTTGCTCCAATCTCGTAACCCGGTTTTGAATATCTACAATCTTATCATTGAGGTCATCTAGTTGTGCTTGCATTACAACAATTCTATCCAATATTAGAGCCGTATCTACTGAGGATTGTCCTTCCTCCATTCGTTCTTGCCTTTTCTTTGATCTAATTTCTCTTCGAAGGTCCTCTTCATTTGTATCTTCTTCATCCATACTTTCGGGCTCATTTTCCTCTTCTTCATCACCATTATCCTCTTCATCATCATCATCACTTCCTTGTTGACCACCTCTTATCAATAGTCCATCATCATTTCTTTCAAACCCCATTCTCTTGAAGGTATTCTGATTTTAAATCTTACCAGGGCCAATGTGATCACCAACTCCAACCAAATTTATCACGAAATGTTGAAAGATTTTTGTAATGAAGAATCCATACGGTAAGCGCTAGATGGAAGAGGATGTGTGGCTAGTGTGTGTTCTATAGCCATGAAACTGAAGTTCATCCTCCTATTTTCATGAAGAGCAAGCATGACAAAGGAGTGCATAATTGTGATGGAAGACTTGTGGCCAACATTTGAAATAATGATGTTAGAAATCACATGATGTAGTAATCTCCCATAGGCATCAAGTTTATTCACAGTCCTATCATCGTGCCTTCTTTGAACTTCTCCGTGGGTGAAAATCTCTTCAAACCATCTTTCACTATATAAATTTTGATCAAAGCATTTCTTATTCTTAGTGTAGAATCTCATGCCATCTTGAGGGGTTTCTAGAATGGTATTTAATAGCCTATCATCAAATGCAATATTTTTTCCTCTAATTCTAGACAATACCAATTGATGAGGTATGTTATCGACTCTTTCAACTCTACCCTTATGTAGATTAGCATAGAATTCATAAATCATTTCAGTATAATATAGCTCATTAACAGTAAGCAAAGGTGTCCACCCAATAGCATCAAAGAGATTTGGTATAGCTTCCATACCTTGCATATCATTCAAATCCACTCTATGTCCAGCAGCAATTTTTCTTCGATTTCTTGTCCATTCTTCAAAATTTGCAGCCTCCTTTGCATAGATGAACTTATCTAGAGCCCTAATTCCAAAAGATACCCTTTTCTCTTTGCTTCTTCCTCTACTGCTCCCTCCTTCTTCAATATTTACACCTCTTCCAATGTTGGCAATCTTAGTTTTCACTATTTTGAAGCAATCCCGACTTCGGGTTTGAGAGGAACTTGAATATGAAGATTTCTGATAGAGAGGTTAGAGAGAGAGAAAGAGAGAGAGAGAGAGAGAGAGAGAGAGAGAGAGAGAGAGAGAGAAAGAATAGAAACCGATCGAGTTTCTTGTCTGAGGAGGAGAGAAATTTGAAATATTCGAGAAGAAGTGTGAAAATCGGAATGAGAAATCGGATGGGCTTTATGAGAGAAAGGAGTCTCGGTCGAGAAGTACGAGAAAGTTGTGAGAAAAAGATAGAAATAAGAGGAAGGCTATGATGAGATCAGTTTTTATAAAATGCAGCCCCGAAAATTTTAAAGAAATTGATCGACCGATTTTAGAAAATTGCTCGTCCAGTTTGGTTGAAAAATAGCAATCGGACGTCCGATTTTTATCGAGGTCGTCCGGTTTTGTTGTCCGAATATCTCGGGAATTTTTTGTGAAGAAAATCCTTGAGTTTGATTTTTAAACTGGACATCCGGTTTTTAAAAGAGGCGTCCGATTTTTTTGAAAATTTCTATAAGAACAGGATATATAAGAGGAAAATTGATAACTCAAACAACACACATTAGTCATGAAGTATACCAATGCCAACCAATTTTCTCAAATAGCAATAACGTTCTTCAGAGAGTGGTTTTGTAAAAATATCGGCAATTTGATCCTCTGTGCAAATATATTCTAAAGATACATCACCTTTAACAACATGATCTCTAATAAAGTGATGTTTGATTTCAATATGTTTTGTTTTTGAATGTTGCACAGGGTTTATGAAAATGTTCATGGCACTAGTATTATCACACATAATAGGTATATTTTTAAAAGAAAAACCAAAATCAATTAAGGTATGTTTCATCTAAAGTACTTGTGCACAGCAACAACTAGCTGCTATATATTCCCATTTCGGCAGTTGATAAGGATACACACGATTACTTCTTGCTGTACCAAGGTACTAAGCATCCTCCCAAGCATTGGAAATTTCCACTTGTACCCTTCCTTTCTACCTTACATCTGGCATAATCCGCATCGATGTAGGCAATAAGATCAAAACAATATTGTTTAGAGTACCACAAGCCATAATCATATGGTGAAACTAAATATCTCAAGATACGTTTCACAGCTATTAAATGGGATTCTTTAGGGTAAGCTTGGAATCTAGCACACAAACATACTGCAAATACAATATCCGGCCTACTATCTATTAAGTAACGCAAACTACCAATCATACCTCTATACCTTCTCTCATCAACCTTCTTACCTTTTTCATCCTTGTTAAGCTTCAATGATGAGCTCATAGGAGTACTAATACCTTTTGCATCGCTCAAATTTGAATCTTTTGAGAAGTTCTTTGGTGTACTTCTCTTGGTTGATGAAGATGCCTTCTTTTGTTTGCTTGATTTGTAGTCCAAGGAAGTAGTTCAATTCTCCCATCATGCTCGTTTCAAACTCATTTTGCATAAGGGAGGCAAATTCTTTACACAAAGAAACCTTAGTAGCACCAAAAATAATATCATCTACATAAATTTGGACAAGAAGAAGATCATTGTTACAAGAGGTTTTTGTAAAAAGAGTAGTATCCACCACAGCTCTTGAAAATTGTTTGAGAGAAGAAATCCACTTAATTTTTTATACCAAGCTCTTGGAGCTTGTTTTAGGCCATAGAGAGCTTTTGAAAGTTTGAAAACATAATTTGGAAATTTTTCAGGCACAAAACCGAGAGGTTGTTCAACATAAACTTCCTACTCAATATCACCATTTAGAAAAGCACTTTTAACATCCATTTCGAAAAGCTTGAATCCTTTAAAACATGCAAAAGCGAAAAGCATCCTAATGGATTCAAGTCTAGCAACCGGAGCAAAAGTTTCATCAAAGTCTATGCCCTCTTCTTGATTGCATCCTTGGGCAACAAGTCTAGCTTTATTTCTAATAACTTCTCCAGATTCATTTCGTTTATTTCTAAAAACCCATTTAGTGCCAATGGTAGGTTGATCATGGGGTCTTGGGACTAAAGTCCAAACTTTGTTTCTTTCAAATTGTTTTAATTCCTCTTTCATAGAATCTAAAACTCATCATACAGAGCATCATCAATAACTTTAGGCTCAATTTGCGATAATAATGCAAAGTTGTCTATGAAGTACCTTCTTGTTCTTACCCCTTATGGTACATCGCCAATAATTTCATCCTTTGTGTGCCCTTTGGGATATATCACATCTTGAGGAAGACTGTTTCTTGATCATTTTCTTGTTTTTCCTCAATCTCTTCTTCCTCAATAGCATGCTCTTCCATTGCTTGAGTGTATAATGATTGGTAGCTTAGAGAGTTATCTATGTCATCATCATTTCTCTTTCCGAAAATGTTAGTTTCATCAAAGTTCACATGAATGGACTCTTCAACACAAAAAGTTCTTTTGTTGAAAATTCTATAGGCCTTTTTGTTTGAAGAGTAGCCAAGAAAAATTCCCTCATCGGATTTTTTATCAAATTTCCCAGGATTTGCTTTGGTGTTTAAAATAAAGCATTTGCATCCAAAAACTTTAAAATAGTGAATTGAGGGAGTTTTGTTAAAAATGAGTTCTAAAGGAGTTTTCTTCAAAAAAGGTCTCAAGAGAACACGATTCATAACATAGCATGCAATTTTAACTGCCTCGGCCCAAAAATATTTAGGAAGGGAGTTTTCACAAAGCATTGATCTTGCCATTTCTTGTAAAGTATGGTTTTTCCTTTCCACACACCATTTTGTTGTTGGGTTTTAGCGGCCAAAAAAATCATGTGTTATGCCAAAATCATCACAAAGCTTTGTAAAATCTTGGTTGTTAAATTCTCTCCCATTATCACTTCTCATAGTAATCAATTTACAATCAAGAGAGGTTTGAACCTTTTGGAAAAGTTTGACAAATTCTTGAAATGCCTCATCCTTTTGGCTTAAGAATAAAGTCCAAGTAAATCTTGAGAAACATCCATTATAACAAATGTATACCTCTTACCACCAAGACTAGTGGTCCTCATTGGTCCAAATAAATCCATGTGAATGAGTTCTAAAGGTTTTGAAGTAGAAATCATTTTGTTTGGTTTAAAAGAGGTCTTAATTTGTTTTCCAAATTGGCAAGCACTACAAAGATTAGTTTTCTCAAAGTGTAGTTTTGGTAAGTCTCTAACAAGTTTTTTTAAAGAAAGTTGGTTCAATCAATCCATACTAATATGACCAAGCCTTCTATGCCACAAAAATTCATCATCATCATGAACCAAGAGACACTTTAAGTTTTGGGAAATAAGATCTTCAAGATGAAACACATAGACATTTCCAACTCTTTTAGCAACAAAAATAGTTTTATTTTCAATGATAGAAGAAGAATCACTTTCAAAAACAACCTTTTTCCGACTATCACACAATTGACTAATACTAAGCAAATTGAATTTTAAACCATCAATTAAAAAAAAATCCTTAATAAAAGAAGAAGAATTGTTACCAATGTTGCCTATACCAATGATTCTTCCCTTCTTTTTATCTCCAAAGGTGACAAAGCCAGTTTCGGTTTCTTTAAGCTCACTAATGAGAGATGCGTTCCCGGTCATATGCCTTGAGCATCCACTATCCAAATATCACTTAGTTGAGCTTGATTAGGGTTCCTACAAAATAAGAAGTAGAAAAGAATTTTGGTACCCATATCGTTTTGGGTCCATGAATGTTAGTTGAGTTTTCTTTATTTTCCAAATTGTTTTTATTCCGCTTTCAACTTTTCTTTTTATAAAGCATTTTGTGGCTTTATGACCACCCTTTTCACAATAAGTACAACAAAGCTGTGAAAGGGATTAGGAAGCTTTTATAAAACGTGCTTGTTTAGAAAAAATTATTGGAATGATTATATCCAATATGATTTTTGTCAAAAGGTGATCTTTTTTCCTTTTGTGAACTTTTCAACACATAGAGTGAGATCACTCACCTTTTTCTTCAAATTGTTGTAATCTACCATCCATTTCTCAAGTGAGAGGACTTTTTCACAAAGATTTTTGTTTTCTAAAACGAGTTTTCAAAATTCTAATTTTGAGAAGTTCGTTTCTTTTTTCAAAATATCTAGTGATTCAAAAAGAGTTTTGTTTTCACAAACAAGTTTTGAAGTTTCATTTGATTGGTTATCAATCTTATTCTTTAACTCCTTGTTCTTTTGGGTGATCTTTTCCAATTCATAATACATTTAAGCTAAGAATTTAGAACATCTCATCATCAACAAGATTAGATAGATTTGAGGGTGAAGATTGTACCTCATTTTCTAATGGCATGAAGCATAGGCTGGGCTTTTCCTCTCCTTCACTTTCGCTTGAGTCTTGATCCCAAGATCCTATTAGGCCCTTGCCTTTCTTCTTTTTCTTTAATGTCTCAAGCTTTTCTTCTAAAGCTCCTTTTTATTTTTCAATGGCTTTGGGATAATCGGCTACAAGATAATCCGTGCTATTGCATTCAAAGTACCTAGCCTTGAAGAGTGATGAACTTTGTCCTCTTTTCTTGAATGGAGGTCTCTTTCCTCTATTGTTGAGGCCTTTCTTGTAGAATCTTTTAAATTTCCTCATTACCAAGGCCATCTCCTCATCATCATCCATCTCATCTTCATTGTTTGATGAGTGTGTTTGGTCATCCTCATTTGCTTTGAGTGTTATGCTTTTTCTTCCTTTGTCTTCATCTTCCATTTCATTTAACCTTTTTATTTTCATTTCATAGGTGAGGAGTGATCCTATGAGTTCTTCAATAGGAAGTAGTCTCAAATCTTTTGATTACTCAATAGCAAGAGTTTTTGGTGGCCATGCTTTTGGGAGTGCATCAAGAATCTTTCTGTTTACTTCTCCCCTTGTGTACTCCTTCCCATATACGCCTTTAGGCCATTAGTGATGTTGGTGAACCTTGTTAACATGTCACTAATGCTTTCATTTTATTTCATAATGAATAGCTCAAAATCTCTCACCAACATAGCCAACTTTGACTCCTTCACTTGATTGGTAACTTCATGAGTAACTTCCACATTTAATGAGCTGATTCGCATCTGCTCACTCTATTGTATTCATTAGCATCCAGGGCACAACTTAATATATTCATCACTTGAAAGTTTAGAGTCATCTTCCTTGAATCAAGCTCATCATATTCTTCAACCTTCTTGACAATTCCATCCTTTTTAGGAACATAAGGTTCTTTTTCTACAATGCTCCAAAGATCAAAGTTAATAGAGAAAATATAAATTCTAATTCTTGACTTCCAAAAAGTGTAGTTAGTTCCATTAAAAAGAGGAGGCCTATTTGTAGAAGAGCCTTCTACATAGGGTAGGTTTGAAATACTAGCCATATTGAAAAGTGTCTTTTGCTTCTTCGGATGTTAAGCCTTAAAAAAAGACCCGCTCTGATACCAATTGAAAAACTTTAGGGAAGAAGGGGGTGAATAAGGTTTTTGGCTAATTTTTTAAAAACACTTTTGTGTAATTAAAAGATAAACCTCCAATTTTGTTTGAGAAATAATTCTAAAACACTTTTTAATAAAATTCACAAACAAACAAAATCTTACAGTTATTTTAATCAAGCAAAAAACATGGAATGTAGAGGCACAACAATTTATAGTGGTTCACTCTCTCAAAGAGCTACATCCACTACCTTGAGTTAATACCCAAGGATTTTCCAAATCAACTATAACAAAAAGTATACAAGAATCACAATTTTGACGATCACCCACCAAGGGTTTTGCAAGCAAGCTCAATCACCAACACAAATACAATCAAAGGATAACCCAAGGGGTTTTTAAACACAAACCTTCGATGTTAATAAAAGAAAGATGAGTTAAGAATTGCAGGAACTAATTACTATTGCAAAACTCTATTTACTATTACAAACTAAAAAGAATAAACAGCAAGAAAAGTAAATGCCTATTCTATTACAAAACAATCCTCCTTCTTCTCCAAATAGATCGGTAATGGACAATCAAGTGTACCGAAATAGAGCTGCAAAATAAAACAGTTAGTAAATAAAGAAACTGAACAAAAGAAGACTTAGCACCGCTGTGGAAGATACCACTGGCGGGAAGAATGGAGGCACCGAGACCGAGACGACACCAAGCAGCAATTGCCGTTCACAAAACGCATCGAGCCGTTAGTAGTATGGAGATCTGGAGTCCCTCAAATCTAAGCCTCAATAGTGAAAGAGTCACCGGTGTCACTCCTCTCTTCTCTCTCTCCCTTTCGACTCTCACTTAAACACACACCAGACAGATGATCGGACAACAAGAAGACGATCAACAGAAGATGAAGGTAGTGAAAGAGTCACAGAGGACCGGCGAAGGAGAGCTGCGGACGCAGAAAGCTGCGATGAAGAAAGGGTGAAGATACCAATAGCCAAGGAAAAAGAAGGGAAGAAGAAAAATAAAAGAGGAGAGAAAAACGGCTGCTCACATACCAAGGGGGAAAGGGGATAATATAGGTCAAGTCAAAACGGGCAGCCCGGCATCTCTGACGCAATCAAAATAGATCATCTACTCTTCAGCTGAGGCCCATGGTCATCATTGGGTGAGGTAAATAGGCTGGAAAAATGAAAAAATATTGGGAAGACATAGGCCCAAAAGCCTACAATCTCCACCTCGAACAATACTTTTTCAAACGTCGTGTGACTTAACAAGAGTCAAACCACGTCCAAGTGAAGGAAATCCCTATAAAACATAAGCTTGTCAGAGCTCACAATTTTAGTGCCAAAATCTGCAGGATTATTATCAGTATTGATCTTATCCATGTCAACTAAACCACTAGAGACTTTTTCCCTAATAAAGTGATATTTGACATCTATATGTTTTGTCTGTTCTTGATAGACTGGATTCTTACATAAATGTAAGCAACTCTGACTATCAGTATAAATAAGAGCTTTTGAATGTAAAACTTGTAATTCATTCAATAACCCTTGAAGCCTAATGGCTTCTTTGATAGCTTCCGTAGCTGCGATGTATTCAACCTCAGTAGTTGATAAAGCAACTACTGGCTGCAAGAGATTTCCACGAGACGCAATTACCCACTAGGGTAAAGATATATGATGAGGTAGATTTTCTACCATCCTTATATTGTGCAAAATCAGAACATATCCAATTAGTTCAAATATATCAGACCAATTATGATAGTGTAAGCCTCGCGCTAAGGTTCCGTTAATATAACGCAGTAACCACTTAAGAGAAGCCCAGTGATCTCTCCCAGCATTACACATGAATCTGCTGAGAAGGCTTATAGAAAAAGTAATGTCTAGTCGGGTAGATATCATTGAGTACATGACCGAGCTTATGGCTATTCTGTATGGCTTTCCTCACTCTCGGTTTTAGGACAGGTTATGTCAGAAAGTTTGAAATGGCTCGCAAGTGGGGTTATAACGGGCTTACACAGGTGCGTAGAAAATTTAGATACAATTTTCTAAAGAAAGGGCTTTTGATATAGACAAAGTGAATGATCGGCTCTATCTCTAGTAATACTTATCCCAAGAATCCTGGGTGCAACCCCTATATTCTTCATATCGAACTCAGATTTTAGCAAGGTTTTTAGATCATCGATCTTAGCTTTATGTTTGCAAGTAATTAGCATATCATCTACATGAAGTAATAAGTAAATAGCACTATCAACGTTATTACAGAGAAATAAAGACAGCTATCATAGTTGCTTTTCGTAAAACCAACTTTTAACATAAAAGAATCAAATCTCTTTTACCATTGTCTGGGTTATTGTTTAAGTCCGTATATGGACTTTTTTCAAAAAGACACGCCATGTGTTATTTACCTTTAACCTCAAAACCCGAGTGGTTGACGCATATGTATAGTCTCTTTGAGATCACCACGCAAGAAAGCGGTTTTAACATCAAGTTGTTCAAGATTGAGATCAGAAAAAGCAACAAGAGCAAGAATAATCCTAATCGTTTTGTATTTAACGACAGGAAAAAGTATTTCGTTAAAATCCATGCCCTCAACTTGTGAAAAAACTTTTGCAACCAACCTGGCCTTGAACCTTTGAGGTTCATCAGAAGACTAAGTTTTTTTTTTATTTTAAAAATCCATTTGCAATCAACTAATTTTTGTTTTGAGGGTTTTGGAACAAGAATCCAGGTTTTATTTTTATTTAAAGAAGACACTTCTTCATCCATAGCATGTAACCATAAAGACAGATTAGGGCTTTTCAAAACATCAGAAAAACATAATGGTTTTTTTTCTTTCACGTATAATGCAACAGCAAAAAGCATATGAAAATATGTAGGAATAACCATATCGAGGATGTTCCTTAGGCACTCTTCTAACCCTATCTCTCGCATGTTGGTAATCCTTAAGAGCTTGGGCTTGGGCCTCAGGATGCTCTTCCTCCTCATCAGAACCTTCTAAAACAAGGTCAAGGGTTTTAGGAATACTAGGAGGATCAGGTGTGCTACTAGATGGTGCAGGTAACTCTCTATCAGTTTCAAGTTCCTAAGGAGATTCTAAAGAGGGTTCAAAGGTGACCTCCACCTCCACAGGAATACTATTAGGTGTGGGAACACCTCGGTGGGTTTTCAGAGACAACTTTGTCCTTAAGACAGGGCATACCTAACTCGTTGAAGATGACATCCCTCCTAATAACTACCCTTAGTCTCGATTCACCCTTTAACCAAACTCTATAACCCTTCACCCCCACTAGGATATCCTATGAACACTCTCTTTCTAGACCTAGGGTCTAGCTTAGCCTCCTTCTAAGAACTGCGGGGAACTAATTACTATTACAAAACCGTATTTGCTATTACAAACTAAAAAAAAATAAACAAAGCAAGAAAAGTAAATGCGTATTCTATTACAAAACAATCCTCCTTCTTTCACAAATAGATCGGTAATGACCGATCAAGAGTGCCGAAATAGAGCTGCAAAATAAAACAGTTAGTACATAAAGAAACTGAACAAAAGAAGACTTACCACTGCCGCGGAAGATACTGTCGACGGAAAGGATAAAGGCACCGAGACCGAGACGACACCGAGCAACGAGTGCCGTTTACGGACCGCGTCAAGGTGTCGACTGTAAAGAGATATCGGAGTCCCTCAGATCTAAGCCTCAACAGTGAAAGAGTCACCGATGTCACTCCCCTCTCTCTCTCCCATTCGGCTCTCACTCAAATACTCACCAGAAGATGATCGGACAATAAGAAGACAATCAACAGAAGCCGACGGTAGTGACAGTGTCACAGAAGACCGGCGGAGGAGAGTAGTGGAAGCAGAAAGCCGCGATGAAGAAAGGGGGAAGAAGAAGAGACCAAGTCAGATACCAACAGCCGAGAGAGGAGAGAAGAGGAAAAATAAAAGAGAGAAGAAGAAAAATAAAACAAGAGAAGAAGAAAAATCAAAGAAGAGAGAAAAACGGCTGCTCACATACCGAGAGGGAAAGGGGATAATATAGTTCAAGTCACAACGGACAGCCTGGGTTCGCCTTGCCCGGCCTGGGCCGGTATCTCTGACCCAATAAAAATAGATCAACTACTCTTTAGTTGAGGCCCATGATCATCATTGGGTTAGGTAAATGGGCTGGAAAAATGAAAAAATATTGGGAAGACATAGGCCCGAAAGCTTACAAGAAGAATGTTACCAAATGAGCTTGAGAAGAGAGGACACAACTCAATGCAATACTTCTACAAGCTCCTCCTCACTTCTTCTTTGATGATTACCAACAATGAAGCTCAAGAAGATGTATTTTTGAGATGAAAAGGTGTTTGAAAAATATATTTTAAAGCTCTTTAAAGGTTCTTAAATGATCTCAATAAATATTTCACCAAACTTGTTACCTTTACAATTGATCAAAAAATCAATATATATAGGAAGAAGAGAGAAAGTAACCATTGCAAGTGTAACGGTAATAATTATCACAGTAAAAAGGAAAACCGGACAGCCGGTTTCTAAACACGGACATCCGAGTTTGAAACAGAAAGATTCGGACTCTTCTTACCAAAATGGACGATCGGTTTTTCTAAAACTAGAAAAATTAGACAACCAACTTTAAAACTGGATGACCGGTTTTTGAAAAGGATTTTAAAGAGAAGATCTTTCCTTCCTATTTAAAAAACATGTATTCTTGATACACTTTTTCAGATAAGAAAAACTTTCAAAGGCCTAAAAAATTCTATTAAGAATACTTGAATTTCAAGAAAAATTTATAGAAAGATATTTATGCAAAGAGCTTCATACATGATCAACAATAAAAGATGAGACTTAGGGAGTTTCACAAAGAAATACCTTAGCACTTCCCTAACAAAGACACAAACTTCAGGGTCTTCAATGGCATGATCTTTTCTCCTTCATTTGTCTTGATCACCAAGATCTTTTGCTTCTAAGAGTGTAGCCTTAAGACTTCAAATATGCTTCTTTTGTTCTATGGAAACCATGCTTAATACTCTCACAAACATATGTTAATCATAATCAAAATCATATGCAATAATTCGCTTAGGGCTAACAATTTTATTTTGGTTTCAACACTAACACATATTTGTCGCAAATTGTGTATAGTTTCTTTGTTTTCTTGCAAATGTATCATTTCAAATTATTCGCAACTTCATCGCTGATATTCTTATTTAAAAATGAAATAAGAAATGCATATATTTATCAAAATATCTAATTTCGTAAATAAATAATATCTAAAATTCTAATTCTAAATTTTCTAACAACTATGATCCTACAACAGCAGTCGCAGTGAGAGGAAGTGGCCAAAGTAGATGACCTAGGGATTCGAGGCATAGTATGGCACTCGTCATGTTAACGAGTGAAATTTAGGTTTTGTTTATCTTTGTTGTCAACAACCATTACAATAGATAAACAATGATTCTGAATAACTTCAGACGAGCTAGTTTTGTTCATTAAAAAAATGACTAACTAATCAAGCATGGAGATATTGATTATTAGAGTGTCAAATTGTCGTTACTATTTCTTATATCCTTTCTTATAAGATTTCTAATTTAGTACTCCCTCCATCCCAAATCCTTGGTCCCATTTCAATTTTTGACATGGATTAAGATATTTAGTTAGTCCAATAAATTTTATTTTGACATGGATTAAGAATTCGACTTTTTGTCCTGAAAGTTTTCAAATGTAGATATGAAATTATTGGAATAGAGTGTGTTTGTTTAGTAGATAAGATGAATGTTAATTGCTTAACTATCATTTATAAAAGGAAATGAGACCACAATTTAGGACGAAAGAAAAAGGAAAGTGAGACCAAAGATTTGCGACAGAGGGAGCATGTTTTATTAATAATACTTGCCAAATAAAAGATAAACCTCAAAAGAAAAAGATAAGCACTAAAAAGAAAATATATTAATATAAAAAGATGTTACAGGAAATGTTAAAAGACGTTCCTGGGTTATATATAGAGAACAATGTCAAATATTTAAAGCAATAAATCGAAGGGAAGATATTGTAAATCAAGACATAAAGAACATTAATAGGTTGTAAAATAAGGAATTCATATATACAAGGACAGATTAATTATCCAACTATACTACCGTATTATTGGAAATAACTTACTTACCTAATTATGTGTAGACTCAGTATGTAGCTAGCTGCTAAGATAAATAACAACCAGTATTTACGTGTTACATTTTAATCATCTTTGACACATTTCTTTAGCTCTATACAAAACAAGGGATATTTGTCACAAGTTATCTACGGTCATTTGCCGATGTTTCCTTCAACAAGAAGTTTCAAGCTAGTAATGCAGCACTGATTACAAGTTCCACCTTGTTGTAATAATGCAAAAATTGCATGATTGTATAAATGGTAAAGCAGTTTTGTGCTTTTTGATATATAGATAAGGCGTTGTTATGACAAATAGAAAAGAAATATATATGAGAAACCGTTGAAACAAAACCCTTGTATCAATCCGGTGTGTTTTTTTCTCTCTCTTTTTTTTTTTTTTTTAGCTTCAAGCACCCTCGAGAAATAAATTACTTACGTTTTTAGCTTCCAAAACAATCTGGTCAGTTGCTGGCAGGTTCAGTGGATAATTCAAGGCCGGAAATTATTGTGGACATGGACCCTCCAACCTATCTCACGTATGTTAGATTTATTTCTTTCATTAAGGAATGGGGAATTCTGGTTGCTCGACATGAGAACCTCGTGAAAATTAACTGAACCTGATGATTTTTCTTTGGATTAGGATGAAAAGTGAATGCAGGAAATGATACATAATCACTCATGTTACAATGAACAATCATTATACCACTACTACTACTATAAGTATTACTATTAAGGAAGAGTGTATATATAATAGATATATAAGTTCAAGGGAGGATTATGGATTCAAAATTTTGTTCCACAAATACTCTTGAAATACAATTGATTGCATAATTTACTTCTCCGTAAGTGAATTCTAGTTTAGCTTGTACTGGACCTATTTAGTTGACAGCTAGACATGTTTTACATGTCACAATAAAGTAAACGAGGATGATCTATGAGGAAAAATAGGTTTGTGGAAATGCTTCTATCGAATGGATAAACGAGGAGGGTTTAAAGAGGCTAGGATAGTGGCATAAGCTATTGATTCTCTTTGAACAATATATTCATCGAGCACCTATATTTTGACCACTCGGCTTCATTATGTATTTTTCTCTTGATAATCATATTTCTTATTTCTGAAAAAAATAGATTTAAATTATTGACCAACAATAATTTCTTCGAGTTTTTACAAAAATATTCCAATATTTATTAAATTAAACACTTTTTGATTCAAAATATATGTGTACATAGTCTTAGTTTCAATGGGACTGGTAAAAAAAAGTATTTAAAGGAAATGTTTCTGTAGTCATGAATAAATATTATAGCACAATGTTTACCAAACGAGTTCTATTTGCTTCTTTGTAATCATATATCCTCAAGATTTTGTTTGCACATAAGAAATTGTTATAGTAATTTTCTTTCTAGAAAAATAAAACACGAAGTGAAATTGGAAAAATTGCTCTCTAAACTACAAAATTTCTTTCTAGAATAGTTTTTTTGCAACGACCATATTCGTTGCAAATGACCATATGTTTTCAATGGATTTGCAACGGAAAAGGTTCCGTTGCAAAAATGCCCATTGTTAACTCTTGTAATGGTTGCTTTGGTGTCTATTTTTAATTTGCAACCAAGAGGTCGTTGTAGACTCCCTAACAAATTAGTAGAGAAATTCTTTTACTTTTTTAAACAAATTCGCAACGACAAGTTAATTAATTTTTTTGAAATAACTTAATTTTTTAGTTGTTGCGAAATTCTTTTGCTTTTCAACAGATTTTGGCATTGCAGATTAAAATTAATTATTTATTGCACTTTCATTATCAGAAATTGTTTTCTAACCTCTTATGGCATCGGTCATTGACGAACTTTCCTTTCCTTTCTCCTACTTCGGAAAGTGTGTTTTTTGTAGTACTATTTTGGTGAGAAGTTGCCCCACTTTTTGACATTGCGAATAGAATGGAAAAATTATAAAATAATTCAAAATTAGGGAAATCAAGATGTTTCAACTTACCATGCTCTTCTTATGCTCGGTAAAAGAAATGGAGTCACCGTTGTGAGAAGACCTACTCATTGTAGCCTAGTTTCGCTTTGAAGTGGACAAAGCACACTATCAATCCACCGATTCTTATTTCCTATACATCTCTCTCCAGGTGCTCACGATCAATCTAGTTTAAATGTAGTGTTGTAGATAAAGCGTATTAGATATGTTAGATAATTCTGGCAGTGTGAGAGCTTGACTAATATGGAAATTAGAGACAATATGGTAAGAGAAGAATGTTCTTGTTGGAAAGTTTAATGACAAAGAGGCCAGTCATTCGTTTAGGCTTTGAACCAAAGATTATGTACCAGAATGAAGAAATATCCATTTTATTGAGTGCCGAAGAATTTTTAGATTTAATTTAGATTTAGAGTTGGTGCATCGTCTATATTGGCAAGAATTTTGTGGTATTGGAAACCTCTGCACGAGTGGATAAGAATTATGTAACTACAGGGAAAGAGATCTAAAACCTGTGGTTCGAGTAAGCTATTCATGCGTTTTCTTGTCCTTGGAAATAAGTAAATAAGTAGATTCTTAATAAAGTTGAGAATGCCATCTCCGTTTTTTAGAAAAAAATGATTATAAATTATGCTTGACTTTCATAAAAGAAACATTAGAAGGTAAATTCCACTAACTCTTTATTTTTTTACCCAAAAACTAGATGTTTTTCAGTATGAGTTTCTTGGAACAACGTAGTCTTCAAGCACGCATATGTTGTTACGTTGCTTTGTTATGTATTCATCTTAATAATTGAAATCCTATTTCCACAAAATGTATTTAAACTACTAACAAGCATTCATTGTTTTTGGTTTTTACAAAATTACTTGTAAATTTAATAATTCAAATACTTTTTTTTTTCTAGATAAATGTAAGAAGATTGCTTAGTTTTATAGAGCTTAGAAATAATAGTATATTTAGAAAAATGTGGTATTTAGTAAATACTATAGCACAATGATTACCAATGGGGAGGCCATCAATTTTATCTTATTTTTTTGTAATCATATTTCCTCAAGGTTTTCTAAACATGTAAAAAAAAGTTATAGTAATTTCCTTTGTGGTAAAAGAGAGCAAATATTATATATAAGAGGTTTAACATATACTAATTAAAAAGAAAAAAAAGATATTTCTATTATTATTAATGTCTTTTTTCCCTATAAACTAAGGCCATCTAAATTGGTGTAGGGTTAGGCATTGACCCATTTAAATTTATTAAAAGTGTAAAGATAAAAAAAAAGATAAAATTTTCTTAATAGAGAAGGAGAAGGTATGTCCACCCTATAAAATATAGCAAGTGAAATTTAAAATTATTAAATAATATAATAAATAAGAGAGTTATCAAAAAACTCCTTGAATTGGGAAAATTCTATTCTGGACTCGGTTCATGTCCCTACTTATGGACCATATGGCCTGTATTAAGCTATATCACTATCCTTGTTATTCTTGTATCCAAAATTGGAGACATAATTAATAACATGAGGTGATGTGGCTTAATACATGCCATAAGGTCCATTAGTGGAGACATGAATCGGGATCGTGGCATAATATTCCCTAGAGTTGGAGTTACTTATCAATTGAGAACATAAACCTTTTTTTCAAGACAAGGACCCCTCAAAAGTTGAGCTAATATGTTTGAAATAGCTAAAGGAAACACCAAATTTAAGGGCGCAACTCCCAAAATGTTCATTTAATTTTCTTCCCCTCCTTCTCCAACTTTGAAATTCACTCAAAAACCCATGTTCAAATCTTCAAGTTAGAAGCATCATACAATGAATCTTAGCAGAAAGGTTAGTATATCAATCTTTAAGTGTTTTTATTCATTTTCACCAATTTAAAACTGAAAAAACAATATCAAATAGTCCTAGATTTGAAAAAAATTTCAAAACTTTGCATCCTTTAAAGGCCACCCTTATCGTTGTACTAGGGGAGCCACGGCTCACCCCTCGCCACTGACTAGGCGTGCTGTAAAGGTGGCCCTTGCCAGCGATCAGGGCTGAGCCGAGGCTCTCCTGATTCCGCACAAGCGTCGAGTCTAACCAACTTTAATTATTTTTTTAACTAATTAATTGTATTTTATATTTTTATTGTAATGTCTTATTTATTTATTTTATATATATATTATATTTCAAATAAGCTTTTATCTACTTAATTTATTTTAATTTGTTTTAGTTTGTATTTATTATGTTTAAATTATTTAATAAATTATTTTAATTTGTAAAGAATAAAAAAAATCAGTTTGGCGCTTGCAGTTCCCAAGGGGCTCGTTCACTTTGCCCTTGTTTGGTCACAAAGGGAATGGCCACTGCTCCCTTGTAACCAACCAAGACAATTGTTATTAGGCCCCTTGTGAATTGCAAGGAACAATGTTTAGAATTTTAAGAAAAAATCATAAATTTTCTTGTTTTAATATTAAATTTTATGTCAAAATCGATATTTTTCAAGACCCACATAGTGATTTCTACGTTGACATTAAAAGCATATGAATAGTTTCTCATACAATTTATGTGTAAACAATTTCCTAATTTAAGCAAAAGATGAAAACAAGGAAACTAAAGAACAAAAAATAAACAAAAAGGTAAATCTAGTCCAATTGAAAATTCTATAATGTAGAAGAATTTTTTTTTCTTAAAGTGGAGAAAATTAAATGTGGGTTGTAAGATTAAATTTGGATTCTTCCATTCATTAATTGCTTATTTTGTTTTACAACTGATCCAAAAATCAATATATAGGAAAGAAAGAGAAAGTAACCGTTGCACTGTGTAACGGTAATACTTTTCACAGTAAAAAGGAAAACCGGACGACTAGTTTTTAAAAGCGGACGTCCGAGTTTGAAACACAAAGATTCAAACGCTTCTTACCAAAATTGGATAACCTATTTTTCTAAAACTAGAAAAATTAGACGACCGATTTTAAAACCGGATCACCGGTTTTTGAAAAGGATTTTACAAAGAAGAGCTTTCCTTACTATTTCAAAAAACATGTATTCTTGATACTCTTTTTGAGATAAGAAAAATTTTCAAAGGCATAAAAAAATTCTATCAAGAATACTTGAATTTAAAGAAGAATTTATGGAAAAATATTTGTGCAAAGAGTTCATACATGATCAACAATAAAAGATGAGAGCTAGGGAGTTTTACAAAGAAATACCTTAGCACTTCCCTAACAAAGACACAAGTCTTCAAGGTCTTCAATGGCTTGATCTTTTCTCCTTCATTTGTCTTGATCACCAAGATCTTTTGCTTCTAAGAGTGTAGCCTTGAGACTTCAAATATGCTTCTTTTGTTCTATGGAAACCATACTTCATACTCTCACAAACATATGTTAATCATAATCAAAATCAAAATCATTAGCAATAATGCCCTTAGGGCTAACAATCTCCCCCTTTTTTATTATGACATATACATATGCAAGAAGAACAAAAGAGAAAATATTAAAGTATGGTGATGCTTCAAGAAGATCATCAATAAGGGTTTTTTTCTGGGCCAGGCCCATTTTAAAAAAGCCCAAACTGAAATGGACCACTTTTTGATTCAGGCCATAACGCACAATGGTTGTGCGTTATCTGTAAACGCACAACCATTGTGCGTTATCCTTAATAATCGCGTTAATCGCATAAAAATCTAACGGGATCCCAGTTGGCACTGAGCTGTAGATAACGCACAATGACAGTGCGTTATCAAGCTTAATAATGCACAGCCATTATGCGTTATTAAGCTGATAACGCACAGTGACTGTGCGTTATCATGTTATAAAAAATAAAAATAAAAACCTAGCCGCCCCTTCCCCTTCCTTCCCAATTTTTTTTTTACAGCAGTGCAGCTCTCCCCTCGTCCTTCCTCCCCCTTTTTATTTTCCCCCATCCTCATTTCCCAACCCTATTTTTTACTCTCTTTCCTCCTTATTTCTCTATTTCCTCTCCTTCCCCCTTACTGTATTTTCCGACTCCCCTTCTCCTTCAATTTTTTTCTTCATTTTTTTTCAGCCACCTTCATCTCATTCTTCTTCCCTTTTTTTCATCCTTCTTTCTTTAGAAAAATTTTTTTGTTCCCGCCTCCGCCATCCGCTAGGTATTTTACTTGTAATTTTTTTTTCTTATTACTATGTGTTGATTTCTTTTTATCTAATGAATGTGTATTTTATTTTTAAAATTACAGTTAAATTAGTAAATCTTGGAGATTTTCTTTGGAGTACGAAGGCTATTGAGGATTTGGAGTACGAAGGCTACTAAAGCTGCATTTTAAATTTTCAGTCAGTTTTTTGTCATTTAGAAATTTTTTTGTTTATTACATATTAAGTGTGATTATTTCGGTATTTGTTGTTTGTTAATGTTTTTTATGAATTGTTTTCATTAACTTGAATTAATTTATTTTTTGTGGAAATGGGTTTTACATTTATATTTAAAATGTTTGTTATTAATGAATTTGTGCAAATGTGATAATTTTATGTATATAATTGTTTTTGAATTTAACAAGTGATATTAGGGTGATGTATTATTTTCTTTAATTTATGTGGATAATTATGTTTACTTTATTACCTTACTTCATGATTATTAGAAATTATTTAGATTATTATTTTGCATAATATATATAAATTATTGAGTAGAAAATATGAGAATATGTAATTCGATATTTTAAACATTTTTTTTACAAGTAGAAAATATGAAAGCAAATATTTTTGTTGTAACTTAAAAATTATAAAATTTAAATAATACAAAACTTAAGAATGTATTATTAAAATAACAAATTTTACCTTTTTAAAATTTTTGGAATTATGTTTAAAATTGTAGTTATTAATAAATTTGTACAAATTTGATAATTTTATGTATGTAATAGTTTTTTTGTATTTGAAAAGTGATATTAGGGATAATGTTTTTTCATGAATTTACAAGCGGATAATATGGAATTTTTTTTAGCAACTTAAAAATTGTAAAATTTAAATAATACAAAACTTAAAAATCTATTATTAAAATCCAAAATTTTACATTATGTTTTGTGTGTGTGAAAGTGTGGTTTGGATTTATGTTTAAAATTGTAGTTATTAATAAATGTGTACGAATTTTTGTTTTCATTAAAAAAGTGATATTAGGGTTTAGGATTTTTTTCATGAATTTATTTGGATAATTCGGTTTAATTTCTTACTTTATGATTAATAGAAATTTTTTTTTAATTATTTAGGTAATTAATTTGAATGTTAGAAAATATGGGTTTATGTAACTCGGTATTTCTAATTTTTATTTTTTTAAACAGTAGAAATTATTGAAACTTTATTTTTTGCAACCTAAGAATTATAAAATTTAAACAATACAAAACTTAAAAATCTATTATTAAAATCCAAAATTTTACATTATATATATATATATTTTTTTGGCGAAAGTGTGGTTCGGATTTATGTTTAAAATTGTAGTTATTAATAAAAGTGTACGGATTTTTTAATGTTATGGATATAATTTTTTTTTCATGTAAAAATTGATATTAGGTTTTAGGATTTCATTTAAAAATATGGGAACCGGTATTTTTTAACAGTGAATCTTAAAAACTAATAGTAAAAGTGAATATTATTACGTAACAGTAAAACTTAAAAACTTTAAAATCTTATTTATTTAAAAATCCCTAAATCGTTGATTAATTGTGTTTACAATATACTTGATATTTGGAAATATGAGAACGTAAAACTATAAACTTTACAACCGTTATACGTAATAACAATTAAATCTTAGTGTTCTAGGAATTAGAATATGTTTAAAACTTTTTAATTTTAACATATAGATGTTCACAATATTTGGAAAATATAATTAATGTAGATGGAAGAAGTGCTCGCACATTTGCATCCAGGGCCCATTGTCACTGACGTCTTATCCAAACAGCACGAGCACAGATCGGGTTTGATCTGGAGTGGGGATCGGGAGACGTGTTATACTAACCTCCAGTGTAGGCGTTTTGGCTGCAACCTGTTCTAGTGCTATAGTGCGGCTCCGGTGGATTAGTTGAGATTATTGATGGAACCGGTTTGGGGGAAGTCTTTAGGTGTGGTTATATTGGATTGGACCATGCACTTATCACTGCATTAGTCGAGCGGTGGAGACCAGAGACCCACACATTTCATCTAACGTGTGGTGAAGTCTCGATTACACTCCAAGATATACAGGTGCTGTGGGGTTTAAGGATAAACGGCATGGTTGTTACCAGGCCTAGTTGGAGTTTACACCCTAAACAATACTGGATTGACGTTATCAACTTTTTGGTGTGCAGTTGTCTCTCAGCCCACTTTTCCGGTGACAAAGTGAAGAAGGAACCATTGGAAGCATGGATTTTGAGAGCGTTCACCGGTTCGTAGACCGACAACGATCTAATCCTGCACGCTCATGGATTTATTTTCTTACTTATTGGCGGACATATGCTTCCCGACTTCTCCGGGAATTTGGTTCACGTGTGCTACCTCAGCTTGTTGGAGGATTTTGATGCTATTAGGACATATAGCTGGGGTAGTTGCGTTCTTGGGTTTCTCTATAGGCAGCTGTGCATGGCAGCTTTGGGTGGTGCACGACAGATTGGAGGGGCTTTGGTGTTAGTTCAGATATGGGCGTGGTCGCGTATACCTACATTGCGGCCTCAGCTGATGACGAAGATTATGGCCGACCCTCTTACTCCTGTTGGTGCAATATGGTGCACATCATTTGACTGTAGCCAGCTGCCTACGCACACTCTGGTGGCATACAGAGACTAGTGGGACTTTATGCCATCTGACCAGGTATGCTTTACAATAGCTTGTATTATTTGTAATTAATTGTGTTTTCTTTTCCTTGTTTCTTTTTTATTGACTTTGAGTTTTGACATTACAGTTTATGTGGCTCCCGTATTATGACCGCCCTCCGGTTCCATCCGACTTGTGGCGGGCGGAGGTACCTCTCATATGTTATGAGATAGTAAAGTACCACTATCCCGGACATGTGATGCAACAGTTCGCACGGGCTCGGATGGTTCCGGATGCGATCGATACTCATCCGGAGCTACACCGGTTCTAGTTAAGAGGGAATGACAACACATCCCGGGTTACACAACATGCTATCCATGTCGATGTCCTGGAACCGAGTGGTGAGTTCGTGTTAGGGATGGTCCCTGTCGTAGAATATGTTGAGGCATTGTCGTACCCTCGGTGATGAGTACATAAGATGGTACAGGGGGTATCACACGAGTTTACATCGGCAGATCCAGCCTAACCGTGATACCCGTGTGCATGGTTATCGACTTACCGGCGTGGACGGGACTGGATGATGGTAAGTTCTTATGCATTTCAGTTATTTATGTTAAATTCTAATTTATTTATTTATTTTCATTTGTTAAATTCTAATTTATTTACTTATTTCATTTGTTAAATTCTAAATTATTTAGTTATTTTCTTTTTTTAGACTTCCATGTTGTAGGAGGCGGATGATATGGCTTCAGTGGCGATTCGGGAGCCACCTTCATCTCCTTCACAGATTGCCGCAGTTATGAAAAAAAGTGCGGGACGATCATCCAAACGAGTGCATGGTCTCCATCGGGGGTACTTTGGGATGTACTCCTTCACAGCATGATATACAGGCGACATTCCCTGTTCAGCTCTTGCGTCGCCGTCCCCGAGAGCACGTTCCAGACCGAGGGTCTCGTTGAGTTAAAAGGGGTGCTCGGAGACATCCTGGCCGGGGAGCAGGTGCTGGACGCCGTCTTGTACCTCCTGCTCCACAAAGGCAGGAACATATCGACCCCGGCCCAACAGTGGTTGAGAGGGGTGAGGGATTTGGTGGCGGTCAACATTATATTGACCCATTCGACAACCCCACCTAGATATGCCGTCCTATAGTTTAGGGTTGACGCCAGATCCCCAATCTCTCCCTAGTGGATCCGGGACGTTGCAGATGCCTCCGACGCCCAGTTCAGGATTTACAGCAATTCAATCTCTGCATCCTTCAGCCTACGGGTTTGGGAGGTTTAGGGCACCACCTCCTCCGGGCACAGCCGGTGCATCAATGCCACATCAACCTATATCGCAGGCATCTCCGTCTGACGAAGAGGAGGGGTAGGATGCTCTCGGCCGTGGGCATCGTGTTGGGAAGAAAACCGTCCGATTCACGCCATCCGACTGGCCTTAGTGGTACAAACATAATTTTATATTTTTCATAGTTTAGTTATATGTATGCTAAAATAAACTTTACAGATGTTCATTGTACATTTTTTTATTACTTCGGTATAAAAATAGATTCTTTACTTTGATTTGCAAAAACCACAAACGAAATGAAATGCTTCAATTGGTTTTGAAAGAAGAAAAAAAAAGAGTTTATGTATCAATGAATAAACTAAAAAATGGTAAACACTCAAGAAAAAAAGGTAAAAAAAATTTCAAATTTATTTAGTAAACGAAAAGAGGCAGAAAATGCCGCGGTTAGAAAAAATTTTAAAAAATAATAAAAGAAAAAAAAGAAAGGAAAAAGCTGCATGTGCATGCAAAATTAAAAATAAATAAATAAAATAAAAATAATAAAAGAAAACAAAAAAAGAAAGGAAAAAGCTACATGTGCATGTGCATGCATGCATGCAATTATGACGTGATGGATGAAGAAGGATAACGCACATTGGGTGTGTGTTATCCGAGAGATAACGCACAGCCGTTATGCGTTTTCTCCCTGGATAACGCATGACCAATGTGCGTTATCTCTTGGATAACGCACAACCAATTTGCATTATCCTTGTTCATCGATCAAGCACACAACAATATTGCATGCATATGACTGATTTTTCACTATTTCACGTCCTCCTTCACGACTTTCTCAGAAGTAAGGACAATAATTCCCTCTTTCAATTTCCTCCAAGGTCAATAATGTATGTAAACCCGTGAACCACTAAAAAATTTCGCAGCCAACCCTATGGGACAATAATTCATGTACAATAATTCAAGCAGCAACCCTAAACTTACCCCAAAATGCAGCAATCTAGGAAATCTATAAATACATTAAACACTTACATCCTTTACATATTAAGAACAATCCAACAAACCACTCACTATTAAATTCAATTCCCGAAGTTCCTACCATCTTCATATTCACCTGCCCTAAACACTTACATTTTACTGTTTTCTGAAATGGAATCAATCAACCCTGTTAGAGTACAGCTATTTTGGGATTTTGAAATTGCAAGGAATGCATACGGTCCCCTATTTTACTCGGAACAATTCGGAAAAAGTTGGACATTGCCAACGAACCGAATAATTTCACATTCGGACCTAGTAAAAGAAATATTGAAATACTGAGATATGGATCCCAATCTCTGGAGTGTTCGAATGACGATAAGGGTGCCTACCTGGTACGAGGCTCATTGAACGTCGTTTCTAGTCAATCTGAATCGGATGATGACATGAACCGGAAGAAGGAGAGTTCCAAACTCCAATCAATCATGTAAACCCTGTGAACCCAGTCACCGAAAACACAGTACAACAATGGGAGAACAGTCACTGGTTCAGCAACGCTAGGTATGACTACACACAATCTGGAGCATTCCTAGATATTGGCTCGGGTTCTCCTGTAGATGACACTATAGAATCTGGTATCGTCCGATTACTCGACTGGAACGATTCCATGACTGACATACAGTTAGGAATGAGATTCGTTGACAAAGTGCAGGCAGTAAGTGCGGCTCGTAAGTACTCTGTTAGTGTGGGGCGTGAGTACCAGGTAATGAAAAGTAAGATAGATACATGGACTGCAAGATGTTACCATCACAATGACGATAATTATTGTGCATGGTACATCCGTATAAAAAAGAAAGCCACTCACAATCAGTGGGAAATAACCACATTCGTTAAAGAACACACATGCCTTGTACAGATAGAACAAAACAAACATAGAAACCTATCTTCAAAATTTATATCAATGTCCATATCACACCTAGTTGCCAACGATCCTGAGATACCTGTTTCGAACATCATTCAAGAGGTACAGGTATTGTATCAAACTGGCTGTACTTACAAGCTGGCATGGTATGCTCGAAATTTGCCATTGAGAGGGTTTTTGGTAGCTGGGATACAACCTTCAATATTCTACCCAAATACTTACAAGTTGTACAGGATATAAACCTTGGGACTGTCTACGAATTTTGGCATCACAGAACAAGCAGTCCCCCTAATTATGTTTTCAAATTTGTTTTCTGGTGTTTCTCGCCGTGTGTAGACGGATTTCCATATTGCCGGCCGGTGATTTCTGTGGATGGAACACACTTAAGAGGACCATACAACGGCGTGCTGTTAATTGCAAGTACGTGGGATGCAAATAATCACTTGTTACCACTTGCTTTTGCAATTGTTGATAAGGAATCTTCCGAGAGTTGGAATTGGTTCCTTAAAAACTTGCGAGAATACGTAGTCAAAGATCACCACGTATGCCTCATTTCTGATCGCCACAAAGATATTTTCTCAGCTATTCAAAGTCAACCTTTGTGGCAACTACCATTTGCAGTTAACCGGTTTTGCTTACGCCACATTCGAGCAAATTTCAACAAGACCTTTAAAAATACAACCCTAAAAAGCTTGATGTGGCAAGCCGGAACAGAAACGAAACAATGGAAATTTGATCATGTAATGAAAGAGATTCAAGAAAGAAATGTAGATGCATACATTTACTTGATGAAGTTGGAGGCAGAGAAATGGACATTGTTGCATGATGGCGGTCACAACACGGTATCATGACAACCAACATTTCCGAGGCACTTAACAGTGTGTTGAAGAAAGCTATGGTTCTACCTTTAAAAGCCCTGGTTGAACTAATATTCAACAAACTAGTTAAGTACTTTCACCAATACCGTGAAGAGGTAGAAAATTGTGTGCATCCATTTCCAACTCGAATTTTCGACAAGTTCTTGCGGATTGAACTGAAATCAAGAGAACACAAAGTTACAACTTACAATCCGCGAGAGGGAATATACATGGTCAAATCTCCAATCCGAGTTTCTGGTACGGGCAACGTCTATACATTGCGGCTAAATAATAAATTTTGTAGTTGCGGAAAATGGAAAACATATACATTGCCTTGTTCTCATATTCTTGCAGTGTGTAGAGAAAATGGGTCAAGAACAGATGCTTATGTACCGGAGATATATTCGCGACAGACGTACATAAAAACTTACCATGCGAATTTTCATCCGGTCTTGAGTGAGAACTTTTGGAGGGATATCCCTTTTAATTTGACATTCTATCCTCCAAACATGAAAAAGGAAGGGGGTAGGAAACAAGGGAAGCGATTTCAAGGGGAAATGGATTATAGAAATCTGGATTCTCCCACAAGATGTGGTAGATGTCACATGCCGGGATATAATAGGAAAAATTGTAATAACCCAGACCGAGCAATGTATAACTTTGACATTTTCTTGAAATAGTTGTAATAAAACATGTTTATAATAATGAAATTTTCCTTTCAATTTCTTCTAATTACTACATCATTGCTCTAAATTTTTACGGTTTCTTTAGTATTACTTCTTCAAATAACTTGCAATGAAATGGTCAAAATGTAAATATATTTTCCAAGCAAATGATATAAATAGCACAAAATAAGTTAAATATAATAAATATAGTCTTTTTAAAAAAATTTTACAATTATAAGTTTTTCCAAAACAAATTTTCATTAAAAAAAATAATTCATTAAATAAATTACTAAGAGAAAACTTATACAATTATAAGTTTTCCCAAAAGAAAAATTTTATTAAACAAACAAAATAAATGTTCATTCAAAAAAATAAAATAAATTAAATAACACAATTGTATGCGTTATGCCGAGTCATAACGTACACTGATTATGCGTTATCATCCACGTTAGCTGACCAGCTTAATTAACTGATAATGCAAAATGGTTGTGCGTTATCATTACATATAACGCACAACCATTGTGCATTATGTCCTGAATCGAAAAAAAAGTGGACCACTTCAGTCTGGGCTTTTTTAAAATGGGCCCGGCCCAAAAAAAAACCATCAATAGTAGTAAAGCATACAAAAAACACCATAAGGGAGATAACTATCCTTATGAACTTGAAAACATGCCAAGGTTTTGAAACATAATACAACACAAATTAACCTCGTCTTAAAAGCATGCTTTACACCAAGAATGACATTAAACAAGCATCAAACCAAGCACATTACCCATAAGATACGTAGCCAACCAAAAGAAAGCATGAAACTTAAAAGCAATACAATAAGCATCTAGCAACTATTTTTCCCCCTTAGTTCATGCACATATTTCCCCCCCTTTTGTCATAAATCAAAATGATACTTGGGAATGTTTTTAAGGGATCGTAGAAAGGAAAGCTACAATTGGTCTTTCAACATTAAAGTATCATCATGAAGTCCATGAAAAAGTTAGCATCAAGATAACACAATACCAATATGAAGAATAAAACATAGCATACATCAAGTCATAAAAAAATAGTCATAATAGAGTTTGATAAGCAGCCAAGAAAAAAAAATAGTGGTATTGTAAGGAATTTTTGAAACAAGGAAGGGGTAGGGATTTAAAAGGAATCCTCAATCATTTTCATCTTCATCGGTATCCTTTTCCTCCTTGCTCCAATCTCGTAACTCGGTTTTGAATATCTACAATCTTATCATTGAGGTCATCAAGTCTGGGTCATGTAGTTATGCTTGCATTACAGACAATTCTATCCAATATTAGAGCTGTATCTATTGAGGATTGTCCTTCCTTTGTTCGTTCTTGCCTAATCTTTGATCTCATTTCTCTTCGAATGTCCTCTTCATTTGCATCTTCTTCATCCATACTTTTGGGCTCATTTTCCTTTTCTTCATCACCATTATCCTCTTCATCATCATCATCACTTCCTCGTTGACCACCTCTTATCAATAGTCCATCATTATTTCTTTCAAACCCCATTCTCTTGAAGGTATTCTGATTTTAAATCTTACGAAGGCCAATGTGATCACCAACTCCAACCAAATTGATCACGAAATGTTGAAAGATTTTTTGTAATGAAGCATCCATATGGTAGGCACTAGGTGGAAGAGAATGTGTGGCTAGTGTGTGTTCTCAGTGGCCATGAAATCGAAGTTCATCCTCCTATGTTCATGAAAAACAAGCATGACAAAGGAGTGCATATTTGTGATGGAAGACTTTTGGCCAACCTTTGGAATAATGATATTAGAAATCATATGATGTAGAAATCTCCCATAGGCATCAAGTTTATTCAAAGTCCTATCATCGTGCCTTTTTAGAATTTCTCTGTGAGTGAAAATCTCTTCAAACCTTCTTTCACTATATAAATTTTGATCAAAGCATTTCTTATTCTTAGTGTAGAATCTCATGCCATCTTGAGGGGTTTCTAGAATGGTATTTAATAGCTTATCATCAAATGCAATATTTCTTCCTCCAATTCTAGACAATACTCATTGATGAGGTATGTTATCGACTCTTTCAACTCTACCCTTATGTAGATTTGCATAGAATTCATAAATAATTTAAGAATAATATAGCTCATTAACAGTAAGAAAAGGTGTCCTCCCGATAACATCAAAGAGATTTGGTATAGCTTCCATTCCTTGCATATCATTCAAATCCACTCGGTGTCCAACAGCAATTTTTCTTCGATTTCTTGTCCATTCCTCAAAGTTTGCAGCCTCCTCTGCATAGATGAACTTATCTGGAGCCCTAATTTCAGAAGGTACCCTTTTTCCTCTGCCTCTTCCTCCACTGCTCCCTCTTTCTTCAATATTTACTCCTCTTCTAATGTTGGCATTCTTAGTTTTCACTACTTTGAAGCAATCCCGACTTAGGGTTTGAGAGGAACTTGAATATGAGGGTTTCTGATAGAGAGCATATATATAGAGAGAGAGAGAGAGAGAGAGAGAGAGAGAATAGACACCGATCGAGTTTCTTGTTTGAAGAGGGGAGAAATTTGAAAGATTCGAGTAGAAGTGTAAAAATTGGTCTGAGAAATCGGATAGGCTTTGTGAGAGAAAGGAGTCTTGGTCGAGAGAGTAAGAGAGAGTTGTGAGAAAAAAGACAGAAATAAGAGGAAGGCTGTGATGAGATCAGTTTTTATAAAACGCAGTCCCGACAATTTTAAAGAAATTGATTGACCGATTTTAGAAAATCGGTTGTCTGGTTTTGTTGAAAGATAGAAAATTGGACGTCCGATCTTTATCGAGGTAGTCCGGTTTTGTCGTCCGAATATTTTGGGAATTTTTTGTGAAGAAAATCCTTGAGTCCCGGGTTTTGAAACTGGACATCCGATTTTTTAAAAGAGGAGTCCGATTTTTTTTGAAAATTTCTATTAGAACAATATAAATAAGAGGAAAACTGATAACTCAAACAACACACATTAGTCATGAAGTCTACCAATACCAAGCAATTTTTCTCAAATAGCAAAAATGTTCTTCGGAGAGAGGTTTTGTAAAAATATCAACAATTTGATCCTCTCAGTGCAAATATATTCTAAAAAATACATCACCTTTAGCAACGTGATCTCTAATAAAGTCATGTTTGATTTCAATATGTTTTGTTTTTGAATGTTGCACAGAGTTTATGGAAATGTTTATGGCAATAGTATTATCACACATAATAGGTATATTTTTAAAAGGAAAACCAAAATCAATCAAGGTGTGTTTCATCCAAAGTACCTGTGCACAGCAACAACCGGCTGCTAAATATTCCCGCTTCAGCGATTGATAAGGATACGCACGATTGCTTCTTGCTGTACCAAGGTACTAAGCATCCTCCCAAGAATTGCCAATTTCCACTTGTACTCTTCCTTTCTACCTTACATCCGGCATAATCCGCATCGGTGTAGGCAATAAGATCAAAATAATATTGTTTAAAGTACCACAAGCCATAATCATATGATGAAACTAAATATCTCAAGATACGTTTCACCACTATTAAATGGGATTCTTTAGGGCAAGCTTGGAAGTTAGCACACAAACATACCGCAAATACAATATCCGTCCTACTAGCTATTAAGTAAAGCAAACTACCAATCATATATCTATACCTTTTCTCATCAACCTTCTTACCTTTTTCATCCTTGTCAAGCTTCAATGATGAGCTCATAGCGGTACTAATACCTTTTGCATTGCTCATCTCGAATCTCTTGAGAAGTTCTTCGGTGTACTTCTCTTGGTTGATGAAGATGCTTCTTTTGTTTGCTTGATTTGTAGTCCAAGGAAGTAGTTCAATTCTCCCATCATGCTCATTTCAAACTCATTTTGCATAAGGGAGGCAAATTCTTTACACAAAGAAACGTTAGTAGCACCAAAAATAATATCATCTACATAAATTTGGACAAGAAGAAGATCATTGTTACAAGAGGTTTTTGTAAAAAGAGTAGTATCCATCACACCTCTTGAAAATTGTTTGAGAGAAGAAATCCACTTAATTTTTCATACCAAGCTCTTGGAGCTTGTTTTAGGCCATAGAGAGCTTTTTGAAAGTTTGAAAACATGATTTGGAAATTTTTCAGGCACAAAACTGGGAGGTTGTTCAACATAAAATTCCTCCTCAATATCACCATTTTGAAAAGCACTTTTAACATCCATTTGGAAAAGCTTAAATCCTTTAAAACATGCAAAAGAGAAAAGCATCCTAATGGATTCAAGTCTAGCAACTGGGGCAAAAGTTTCATCAAAGTCAATGCCCTCTTCTTGATTGAATCCATGGGCAACGAGTCTAGCTTTGTTTCTAATAACTTCTCCGCATTCATTTCATTTATTTCTAAAAACCCATTTAGTGCCAATGGTGGGGTGATCATGGGGTCTTGGGACTAAAGTCCAAACTTTGTTTCTTTCAAATTGATTTTAATTCCTCTTTGCATAGAATCTAAAACTCATCACACAAAGCATCATCAATAACTTTAGGCTCAATTTGCAGTTTAATAATGCAAAGTTGTCTATGAAGTACCTTCTTGTTCTTACCCCTTATGGTACATCGCCAATAATTTCATCCTTTGAGTGCCCTTTGGGATATATCACATCTTCAGGAAGACTTTGAGTTTCTTGATCATTTTCTTGTTTTTCCTCAATCTCTTCTTCCTCCATAGCATGCTCTTCCATTGCTTGAGTGAATAATGGTTGGTAGCTTAGAGTGATATCTATGTCATCATCATTTCTCTTTTCAAAAATTTTAGTTTCATCAAAGTTCACATGAATAGACTCTTCAACACAAAAAGTTCTTTTGATGAAAATTCTATAGGCCTTTTTGTTTCAAGAGTAACCAAGAAAAATTCCCTTATCGGATTTTTATCAAATTTCCCAAGATTTTCTTTGGTGTTTAAAATAAAGCATTTGCATCGGAAAACATTAAAATAGCCAATTAAGGGAGTTTTGTTAAAAATGAATCCTAAAGGAGTTTTCTTAAAAGAAGGTCTCAAGAGAACATGATTCATAACGTAGCATGAGGTGCTAACGGCCTCGACCCAAAAATATTTAGGAAGGGAGTTTTCACAAAGCATTGATCTTGCCATTTCTTGTAAAGTACGATTTTTCCTTTTCACAACACCATTTTGTTGTTGTGTGTTATGCCAAAATCATCACAAAGTTTTGTAAAATCTTGGTTGTTAAATTCTCTCCCATTATCACTTCTCATAGAGATCAATTTACAATCAAGAGAGGTTTGAACCTTTTTGAAAAGTTTGACAAATTCTTGAAATGCCTCATCTTTTCGGCTCAAGAATAAAGTCCAAGTAAATCTTGAGAAATCGTCCATTATAACGAAAGCATACCTCTTACCACCAAGACTAGTGGTCCTCATTGGTCCAAATAAATCCATGTGAATGAGTTCTAAAGGTTTTGAAGTAGAAATCATTTTCTTTGGTTTAAAAGAGGTCTTAATTTGTTTCCAAATTAGCAAGCATCCCAAAGTTTAGTTTTCTCGAAGTGTAGTTTTGGTAAGCCTCTAACAAGTTTTTTTAAAGAAAGTTCGCTCAATGAATCCATACTAATATGACCAAACCTTCTATGCCATAAAAATGCATCATCATCATGAATCGAGAGATACTTTAAGTTCTGGGAAATAAGATCTTCCAGATGAAAGACATAGACATTTCCAACTCTTTTAGCAACAAAAACAGTTTTGTTTTAATGCTTATAAATGATAAAAGAAGAATCTCTTTCAAAAACAATCTTTTTCCCATTATCACACACTTGACTAATACTAAGCAAATTGAATTTTAAACCATCAATTAAAAAACATCCTTAATAAAAGAAGAAGGATTGTTACCAATGTTACCTATACCAATGATTCTTCCCTTCTTCTTATCTCCAAAGGTGACAAAGCCACTTTCGGTTCTTAAGCTCACTAATGAGAGATGCGTTCTCGGTCATATGCCTTGAGCATCTACTATCCAAATACCACTTAGGTGAGCTTGATTAAGGTTCCTACAAGAAGAAATAGAAAAGACTTTTGGTACCCATATCTTTTTGGGTCCATGAATGTTAGTTGTGTTTTCTTTATTTTCCAAATTGTTTTTATTCCCCTTTCAACTTTTCTTTTTATAAAGCATTTTGTGGCTTTATGACCACTCTTTTCACAATAAGTACAACATAGCTGTGAATGGGATGAGGAAGCTTTTACAAAACGTGATTGTTTAGAAAAATTATTGGAATGATTATATCCAATACCATTTTGTCAAAAGGTAATCTTTGAGAGCCAAGAAGTTTTTCAAAGTTTTCTTTTCCTTTTGTGAACTTTTCAACACATAGAGTGAGATCACTCACCCTTTTCTTCAAATCGTTGTAATCTACCATCCATTTCTCAAGTGAGAGGACTTTTTCACAAAGATTTTTGTTTTCTAAAATGAGTTTTTTAAATTCTAATTTTGAGAAGTTCTTTTCCTTTATCAAAGTATCTAGTGATTCAAAAAGAGTTTTGTTCTCACAAACAAGTTTTGAATTTTCATTTGATTGGTTATCAATCTTATTCTTTAACTCCTTGTTACTTTTGGTGATCTTTTCCAATTCATAATACATTTCAATAAGCAAAGAATTTAGATCATCATCATCATCATCAACAAGATTAGATAGATTTGAGGGTGAAGATTGTACGTCATTTTCTAATGGCATGAAGCATAGGTTGGGCTTTTCTTCTCCTTCACTTTCGCTTTAGTCTTGATCCTAAGATCCTATTAGACCCTTGCCTTTCTTCTTTTTCTTTAATGCCTCAAGCTTTTCTTCTAAAGCTCCTTTTTCTTTTTCAATGGCTTTGGGACAATCGGCTACTAGATGATCGGCTTAGGGGAGGAGGGGGTGAATAAGGTTTTTGGCTAATTTTTAAAAAACTCTTTTGTGTAATTAAAAGATAAACCTCCAATTTTGTTTGAGAAAGAATTCCGAAACACTTTTTAATAAAATTCCCAACCAAACAAAACCTCACAATTATGATAATCAAGCAAAAAACATACAATGTAGAGGCACAACAATTTATAGTGGTTTCCTCTCTCAAAGAGCTACATCCACTACCTTGAGTCAACACCCAAGGATTTTCCAAATCTACTACAACAAAAGGTATACAACAATCACAATTTTGAGGATCACCCGCCAGGGGTTTTGCAAGCAACCTCAATCACCAACACAAATACAATCGAAGGATAATTCAAGGGGTTTTTCGACACAAACCTTTGATGTTAATACAAGAAAGATGAGTTAAGAACTATAGAAACTAATTAATATTACAAAACTCTATTTACTATTACAAACTAAAAAGAATAAACAGCACCGATGTTAAGCACCGAGACCGACACGACGCCAAGCAGCAGCTGCCGTTCACGAACCGCATTGAGGTATCGGCAGTACAGACATCTGGAGTCCCTTAGATCCGAGCCTTAACACTAAAAGAGTCACCGGTGTCACTCCCCTCTCTCTCTCTCTCCCTTTCCGCTCTCACTCAAACACTCACCAGACACATGATCAGACAATAAGAAGACGATCAACAGAAGCCGAAGGTAGTGACAGCGTCACAGAAGATCGGCGGAGGAGAGTAGAGGACGCGAAAGCCGCGATGAAGAAAGGGTGAAGAAAGAAGAGACCAAGTCAAATACCAATAGCCAAGGCAAAAGAAGAGAAGAAGAAAAATAAAAGAGAAGAGAAAAACGGCTGCTCACATATCGAATGGGAAAGAGGATAATATAGGTCAAGTCAAAATGAGTAGCCCGGCCTGGCCCGGCGCCTCTAACCCAATAAAAATAGATCACCTATTCTTCAACTGAGGCCCATGGTCATCATTGGGTTAGGTAAATAGGCTGGAAAAATGAAAAAAGTATTGGGAAGACACAGGCCCAAAAGCCTACAATCTCCACCTCGAACAATATTTTTCCAACCGTTGTGTGACTCAACAAGAGCCAAACTGCGTCTAAGTGAAGGAAATCCCTGCAAAACATAAACTTATCAGTGCTCACAATTTTAGTACCAAAATCTGCAAGATTATTATCAGTACTGATCTTGTCTATGTCACCTAAACCACTAGAGACTTTTTTCCTAATAAAGTGATATTTGACATCTATATGTTTTTGCCGTTCATGATAGACCGGATTCTTACATAAATATAAGCAACTCTCACTATCGATATAAGTAATTCATTCATAACACTTGAAGCTAAATGGCTTCTTTGATAGCTTCTATAGCTGCGATGTATTCAGCCTCGGTAGTCGATAAACCAACTACCGGCTGCAAGAGATTTCCACAAGACGCAATTACCCACTATGGTAAAGAAATATGATAAGGTAGATTTTCTACCATGCTTATCACTTGCAAAATCAGACTCAACATATCCAATTAGTTCAAATATATCAGACCAATTATGATACTGTAAGCCTCGCACTAAGGTTCTATTAAGATAACGTAGTAACCACTTGAGAGAAGCCCAGTGATCTCTCCCAGGGTTAGACATGAATCTGCTGAGAAGGCTTATAGAAAAAGCAATATCTGGTCCGGTAGATATCATTGAGTACATGACCGAGCCTATAGCTATTCTGTAGGGGATATTCGCCATATCTCTTTCCTCACTCTCGATTTTAGGATAAGTTATGTCAGAAAGTTTGAAATGGCTCGCAAGTGGGGTCATAACTGGCTTACATAGGTGCGTAGAAAATTTGGATACAATTTTCTGAAGAAAAGGCTTTTGATATAGAAAGAGTGAATGGTCGGCTCTATCTCTAGTAATACTCATCCCAAGAATCCTGGATGCAACCCCTAAATCCTTCATATCGAATTTAGATTTTAGCAAGGTTTTTAGATCATCGATCTTAGCTATATGTCTACAAGTAATTAGCATATCATCTACATAAAGCAATAAGTAAATAGCACTATCAACATTATTACCAGAGAAATAAAGACAACTATCATACTTGCTTTTAGTAAAACTAACTTTTAACATAAAAGAATTAAACCTCTTTTACCATTGTTTGGGTGATTGTTTAAGTCCGTTTAGGTACTTTTTCAAAAGACACGCCATGAATTCTTTACCTTTAACCTCAAAACCTAGTGCTTGATGCATATATATAGTCTCTTTGAGATCACCATGCAAGAAAGCAGTTTTAACATCAAGTTGTTCAAGATTGAGATCATAAAAAGCAACAAGAGCAAGAATATTCCTAATCGTTTTGTATTTAACGACAGGAGAAAATATTTCGTTAAAATCAATGTCCTCAACTTGTGAAAAACCTTTTGCAACCATCCTGGCCTTGAACCTTGGAGGTTCATCAGAAGACTCAGGTTCTTTTATTTTAAAAATCCATTTGTAATCAAGTAATTTTTGTTTTGAGGGTTTTGGAATAAGAATCCAGGTTTTATTTTTATTTGAAGAAGACATTTCTTCATCCATAGCATGTAACCATAAAGAGCCATTAGGGCTTTTCAAAACATAAGAAAAATATAATGGTTCTTTTTCTTCCATGTATGATGCAACAACAAAAGCATATGAAACTATGTAGGAATAACCATATAGAGGATGTTCCTTAGGCACTCTTCTAGTCTCTCGCAAGCTGGTAATCCCTAAGGGCTTGTGCCTCAGGATGCTCTTCCTCCTTATCCGAACCTTCTAAAACAGGATCAAGGGTTTCAGGAATACTAGGAGGATCAGGTGTGCTACTAGATGGTTCACGTAATTCTCCATCAGTTTCAGGTTCCTGAGGGGATTCTAAAGAGGGTTTAAAGGTGACCTCCACCTCCACAGGAATACAACTAGGTCTGGGAACACTCGATGGGCTATATCGGAGACAGGTTTATCCTGAAGATAGTGCATATCTAACTCGTTGAAGATGACATCCCTACAGATAACTACCCTTACTCCCGGTTCACCCTTTAACCACACTCTATAACCCTTCACCCCACTAGGATATCCTATGAACACTCCCTTTCTAGACCTAGGGCCTAGCTTACCCTCCTTCTAATGTGCAAAGGCCGCACACCCAAAAACTCTAAGGTTGAAAAGGTTAGGAGGTTTACCACACCAGAGTCCTATAGGAGTCCTAGCTGTAGAAGGGGATCTATTAATGAGGTAGAGAGCCGTACTAACGGCTTCCCCACAAAAAGGTTTTGGGATACCCGAAGAAACTAGAAGACATCTAACCTTATCCATAATGGTACAGTTCATCCTCTTAGCTACTCCGTTCTGCTAGGGGTTATACCTAACCGTCCTATGGTGTAAAATGCCATGCGAAGCACACAAATAAAAAAGCTTCCGATTACAAAACTCAAGACCGTTATCCGTCCTGATAGTTTTTAGTTTATTTCTAGAATGATTTTCGACAAAACGTTTCCATTCACAAAACTTTTCAAAAGTTTTATCTTTAGTTTTTAAAAGAAAAACCCAAACATGCCTTGAAAAATTATCAACGATAGACAAGAAATAAACATTACCCCCATAAGTTGGAAACTTTTCAGGTCTCCACATATCATAATGCACATAATCAAGTATAGTAGAAAACTTGTGTGTGCTAGTTAAAAAACTGATTTTGTGTTGTTTTCCCAAAACGCACTGGTCACAAAAATCCAAGGAATTAATTTTGTCACCACATAAAAGATTTTGTTTTTGTGAATAATAAAGTCCCATTTCACTAATGTGGCCAATCCACCGATGCCACAACATAGCTTTCTAGAGAACAATTTTTGAAATCAAAACAATTGGATTACAAACTGTTTTACCAATAAGAATGTATAAACTTTCTCTTTTAAAACCTTTTAGCATAGCTAGGTTTCCTTTACAAATACGTAAAATACCATTTTTGGATTTGAAAGACCAAGAGAATCCAAATAACCAAGAGAGATAAGATTTCGACAAAGGTCGGGCACGTATCTCACCTCAGTGAATTTCCTAGTCACACCGTCATGCGTTTTAATGAAAATATTTCCAATGACTTTAACATTACAAACTTGATTATTTCCCATGTAAACCTTTCCTTGATTTAGGGGTTTGAAATCTGAAAACCAAAATTTATTAGGTGTCACGTGAAATGTACAACCAGAATCAAGAATCCAATGATCAACAACTTTAGAAGAAGAAGGGGAAAGGGAAACACACAAAACCTCTAAAAATATAGAATTACCATCTGAATAAAAATCGTGGGTTTTGTTTATTTTATTACTCCCTTCACCATGTCTACGTTGTTTTTCATCTTTAATCCATTTAAAACACTTGTTTTTCATATGATCCTCCTTACCATAATAAAAACATTTCACTTTGTTCTGTTATCGAGATTTGGACTGCCCTTTACTTTTAGACCTGTGACTAAGAGGTTCCCTCCTGTCAACTCTCCCTCGCACGTAAAGATTTTCACTGTGTGATTTATTTTCTTTTTGTAAATCCATATATTTCTATTTCAAAGCGTTTTCAACACGGAAAGAGATAAACCATCTCGCCATATTTCATAGCAGATTTTACATCGTTGAAAGAATCAGGTAAGGCATTTAATAAATAACTGCAATATTTTCATCAGAGATTTTCTCTCTAACGTGTTGAAGTTTCAAAACAATTTTATCTAAATCATCCATACTTTCTGAAAGTGTTTTTGACCCACTCATTTTAAAACCGAAAAGCTATTCTTTTAAATAAATTTTATTTGAAAGTGATTTTCCCAAATATATTTTTCCCAGTTTAGTCCATATTTCAAAAGCATTGTCTTTTTTTCGTCGATTTCTCGTAAAACATTATCGATTAAATGCAAGTTGAGGTAGCTTTGTGCATCACCAAGTTTTTCTGTAAGAACTTCGCCCCTCCAAGATCTGAATACTGTTCGGGGCTACAAATAGCGGGTGCAATTTTATTTTGTACCAAAACTTCTTTCATTTTCTTCCGCCACATTACAAAGTCAAATTTGCCATCAAACTTATCAGTTTCAATTTTTGGAACTGACATGTTTTAGAGGCAGTTTGATTTTTTTTTAAAAAACAATAAAAAAATAAAAAAATGCCCGGATTTTTCATAAAAGAAAAATTCCCCCTTTTTGTTTAGAAAAACGGCGCAGGTTTTTTTTTATTAATTTGTTTAAGAAAAGAAACGGCGCAACAATGTGTGAGGGACGGTACCCAATAAAACACGTAATGCAGATAGTATATATCACCAAAAACAAGAAACAACAAAAATAGTAATATCTCAGAAAGATCAGAAAAGGACAAACAGAGAAATATAATAATAAATAAATATTTTGAAAAAGCGAAAAACGCGCCATGGCACGATGCTTGAAATCTCACCGACTCAAGTCGGGGCTTAGGTTTTGTGTATTTTTCAGAACCGAATAAAAGTAAAAAACATGCAGCAAGAAAATCAGAAAGAATCGGTAACAGCAGATCAAGCATCAACAGTAGAACGTTAACGCGTTTCACAGAAAAAAATAGCAATAGTAAATGGAGAACCGAACTGTAATGCGATTCAGAACAATAATAGCAATCAAACCAAACAGAAACAACTGGCGGCAAGCCGAAGCAGCAAAAAAAATTTGAAGCAGGAAAATAATGATAATCGAAAAACAGGAGGAGTTTAGCAATACTTCATTGGCCATTTCTGAGGAACTCAACAGTTACCTCAGATCTGGATTCTTCTGAGGTTGCCAGCGCCGATGAGAAAACCATGCTCTGATACCACTTGTAGGAACTAATTACTATAACAAAACTCTATTTACTATTACAAACTGAAAAGAATAAATAGCAAGAAAAGTAAATGCCTATTCTATTACAAAACAATCCTCCTTCTTCTCCAAAAAGATCGATAATATCAAGTGTGCCGAAATAGAGCTGCAAAATAAAACAGTTAGTACATAAAGAAACTAAACAAAAGAAGACTTACCACCATCGTGGAAGATACTAGCGACAAAGGATAGAGGCACCGAGACCGAGACAACGTCGAGCAGCGATTGCCATTCACAAACCGCGTGAAGGTGTCGGCAGTAAAGAGATACCGGAGTCCCTCAGATCCAAGCCTCAACAGTGAAAGAGTCACTGGTGTCACTCCCCTCTCTCTCTCTCTTTCCCTTTCGCCTCTCACTCAAACACTCACCTGATAGATGATCAGACAACAAGAAGATGATCAACAGAAGCCGATGGTAGTGACAGTGTCACAGAAGACTGGCGGAGGAGAGCAGCAGACGCGGAATGCCGATGAAGAAAGGGGGAAGAAGAAGAGACCAAGTCGGATACCAATAGCCAAGGCTAAAGAGGAGAAGAAGAAAAGTAAAAGAGGAGAGAAAAATGGCTACTCACATACCGAGAGGGAAAGGGGATAATATAGGTTAAGTGACAACGGGCAGACCAGGTTGGCCCGGCCCGGCATCTCTGACCCAATCAAAACAGATCACCTACTCTTTAGCTGAGGCCCATGGTCATCATTGGGTTAGGTAAATAGGCTGGAAAAATGAAATAATATTGGGAAGACATAGGCCCGAAAGCCTACAAGAACAATGTTACCAAATGAGCTTGAGAAGAGAGGATACAGCTTAATGCAATACTTCTACAAGCTCGTGTTCACTTCGTCTTTGATGATGATCAACAATGAAGCTCAAGAAGATGTATTTTTGAGATGAAAAGGTGTTTGAAAAATGTATTTTAAAGCTCTTTAAAGGTTCTTAAATGATCTCAATAAATATTGCACCAAACTTGTTACTTTTACGGCTGATAAAAAAATCAATATATAGGAAGGAGAGAAGAAGTAACCGTTGCACTCGTGTAACGGTATTAACTTTCACGAGTAAAAAAGGAAAAACCGGACGACCGGTTTCTAAAAACTCGACATCCGAGTTTGAAACGGAAAGATTCGGACACTTCTTACCAAAATCGGACGATCGGCTTTTTCTAAAACTAGAAAAATCGAACAACCAGACTTTAAAACCGAATGACCGGGTTTTTGAAAAGGATTTTACGAGAGAAGAGCTTTCCTTCCTATTTCAAAAACATGTATTCTTGATACCCTTTTTTAGAGAAGAAAAAATTTCAAAGGCATAAAAAATTCTATCAAGAATACTTGAATTTCAAGAAGAATTTATAGAAAGATATTTATGCAAAGAGCTTCATACATGATCAACAATCAAAGATGAGAGTTAGGGAGTTTTACAAAGAAATACCTTAGCACTTCCCTAAAAAAGATACAAGTCTTCAATGGCTTGATCTTTTCTCCTTCATTTTGCCTTGATCACCAAGATCTTTTGCTTCTAAAAGTATAGCCTTGAGATTTCAAATATGCTTCTTTTGTTTTATGGAAATTATTCTTAATACTCACACAAACATATGTTAATCATAATCAAAATCATATGAAATAATGCCCTTAGGGCTAACAATTTTATTTAGGTTTCGTAATTAACACATATTTGTCGCAAATTGTGTATAGTTTCTTTGTTTTCTAGCAAATATATCATTTCAAATTATTCGCAACTTCATCGTTGATATTCTTATTTAAAAAATGAAATAAGAAATGCATATATTTATCATAATATCTAATTTCATAAATAAATAAATAAAGAATATCCAAAATTGTAATTCTAAATTTTCTAACAACTATGATCCTACAACGTGAGTCATAGCGAGAGGAAGTGGCCAAAGTAGATGACCTACGATTCGAGGCATAGTATGGCACCTGTCGTGTTAACAGTGAAATTTAGGTTTTGCTTGTCTTTATCATCAACAACTATTACAATAGATTAACAATTATTCTGAATGACTTCAGATGGACTAGTTTTGTTCAATAAAAAAATGACTAACTTATCAAGCATGATATATTGATTATTAGAGTGTATATATATGAACTGTTCGGATTATCGGTACCATTTCTTATAACCTTCCTTATAACATTTCTAATTTAGTACTCCCTCCATCCCAAATCCTTGGTTCCATTTTAATTTTTCACATGGATTAAGATATTTAGTTAGACTAATAAATTTTATTTTGATTTATCTTTTATACCCCTCAATCATATTGAAAGAATTTGACTTTTTGTCCTGAAAGTTTTCAAATATAGATATGAAGTTATTGGAATAGTGGGTGTTTTATTAGTATTTCTTTGAAAATGGAGATATTGAGTAGATAAGATGTATGTTAATTGCTTAACTATCATTTATAAAAGGAAATGAGACCCCAATTTAGGACGAAAGAAAAAGGAAAGTGAGACCAAAGATTTGCGACGGAGGGAGTATGCTTTATTAATAAAACTTTCCAAATAAAAGATAAACCTCCAAAGAAAAGATAAGCACTAAAAAGAAAATATATTAATATGAAAGGATGTTACAAGAAATGTTAAAAGACGTTACTGGGTTATATATAGAGAACAATGTCAAAAATTTAAAGCAGTAAATCAAATGGAAGATATTCTAAATCAAGACATAAAGCATATTAATAGGTTGTAAAATAAGGAATTCATATACACAAGGACAGATTAATTATCCAGCTATAGTACTTAATTATTGGAAACAACCTACTTAACCTAATTATGTGTAGACTCAATATGTAGCTAGCTGCTAAGATAAATAACAACCAGTATTTACATTTTACATTTTAATCATCTTTGACACATTTGTTTAGCTCTATAGAAAACAAGGGATATTTGTCATAAGTTATCTATGGTCATTTGCCGATGTTTCCTTCAACAAGAAGTCCCAAGCTAGTAATGCATCTCTAATTACAAGTTCCACCTTGTTGTAATAATGCAAAAATTGCACGATTGTATAAATGATAAAGCAGCTTCGTGCTTTTCGATATATAGATAAGGTGTTATTATGACAAACAGAAAAGAAAGCATATATATGAGAAACCATTGAAACAAAACCCTTGTAACAACCCGGGTATGTTTTTTTTCTTTTTTTTTATTTTTTAGCTTCAAGGACCCTAGAGGAATAAATTACTTACGTTTTTAGCTTGCAAAACAATCTGGTAAGTTGCTGGTAGGTTCAGTGGATAATTCAAGGCCGGATGAGGAAATTATTATGGGCAGGGACCCTCCAACCTATCTCACATATTTTAGATTTATTTCTTTCATTAAGGAATGGGGAATTCTGGTTGCTCGACATGAGAACCTCGTGAAAATTAACTGAACCTGATGATTTTTCTTTGGATTAGGATGAAAAGTGAATGCAGGAAAGGATACAATTCATGTTACAATGAACAATGATTATACCACTACTAGTACAAGTATTAATATTAAGGCAAAGTGGATATATAATAGATATATAAGTTCAAGGGAGGATTATGGATTCAAAATTTTGTTCCACAAATACTCTTGAAATACAATTGATTGCATAATTTACTTATCCACAACCGAATTCTAGTTTAGCTCTGTCTTGGACCTATTTAGTTGTCGACTAGACATGTTTTACATTTCACAATAAAGTAAACGAGGATGATCTATAAGGAAAAGTAGGTTTGTGGAAATGCTTCTGTCGAATGGATAAACGAAGAGGGTTTAAAGAGGCTAGGATAGTGGTATAAGCTATTGACTCTCTTTGAACAATATAGTCATCAAGCACCTATATTTTGACCACCTGGCTTCATTATGTATTTTTTTTTCTTGATAATCATATTTCTTCGGGCATTTACAAAAAATATTCCAATATTTATTAAATTAAACACTTTTTTGATTCAAAATATATGTATACATAGTCTTAGTATTAGTGGGACTTATTTCTTATTTCTTATTTCAATGATTCTTATTTCTTATTTCAATGATTCTTATGCACACTATCAATCCAATGATTCTTGTTTCTTATACATCTCTCTCCAGTGCTCACGATCAAGCTACTTTAAATAGAGTGTTGTAGATAAAGCGTATTAGATATATTAGACAATTCTGGATGCATGAGACCTTGACTAATATGGCAATTAGAGACAATATGGTAAGATAAGAATGTTCTTGTCGGAAAGTATAACGACAAAGAGGACACTCATTCGTTTAGGCTTTTAACCCAAGATTATGTACCAGAATGAAGAAATATCCATTTTATTAAGTACCAAAAAATTTTTAGATTTAATATAGATATTGAGATGGTGCATTGTATATATTGGCAAGAATTTTGTGCCATTAGAAACCTCTGCACGGGTGGATAAGGATTATGTAACTACAGGGAAATAGATTTAAAACTTCAGGTTCGAGTAAGCTATTCATCCATTTTCTCGTCCTTGCAAATAATTGAATCAGTAGATTCTTCATAAAGTTACGAATGCCATTTCTGTTTATAGAAAAAATAATTATAAATTATGCTTCACTTTCATAAAAGAAACATTAGAAGGTAAATTCCAGTAGCTCTTTATTTTTTTCCAAAAGATAGATGTTTTTCAGAATGAGTTTCTTGGAACAACATGGTCTTCAAGCACCCATATGTTGTTACGTTGTTTGGTTATGTATTCATCTTAATAATAGAAATCCTATTTCCACAAAATGTATTTAAACTACTAACAAACATTCATTGTTTTTGGTTCGTACAAAATTACTTGTAAATTTAATAGTTCAAATACTTTTTTTCAAAATAAATACATGAAGCTTGTTTAGTTTTATAGAGCTTAGAAATAATAGTATATCTTGGGAAAATATAGTATTTGGTAAATACTGTAGCACAATGATTACCAATAGAGAGGCCATCAATTTAATCTTATTTTTTTGTAATCATATTTCCTCAAGGTTTTGTAAACATGTCAAAAATAGTTATAGTAATTTCCTTCGTGGTAAAAGAGATCAAATATTATATATAAGAGGTTTAATATATACTAATTAAAAAGAAAAAGAGATAATACATCTATTATTAAGAATGTCTTTTTTCCCTCTAAACTAAGACCATCTAAATTGGTGGAGGGTTAGGCGTTGACCCATTTAAAATTATTAAAAGTGTAAAGATAAAAGAATAGAGAAAATTGTCTTAATAGAGAAGGAGAAGGTATGTCCACCCTCTAAAATATAGCAAGTGAAAACTAAAATTATTAAATACTATAATAAATAAGTGAGTTATCGAAAAACTCATTAAATTGGGAAAGTTATGTTATGGACTCGGTTCATGTCCCTACTTATGGAGCATGTGGCCTATATTAAGCCATATCACTATCCTTGTTATTCTTGTCTCTAGAATTGGAGATATAATTAATAACATGAAGTGATGTGGCTTAATACATGCCTTAAGGTCCATTAGTGGAGACATGAATCGGGTTCGTAACATAATATTCCCTAAAGTTGGAGTTACTTATCAATTGAGAATATAAACCTTTTTTCAAGACAAGGACCCCTCAAAATTTGAGCTAATATTTTTGAAATAGCTTAAGGCAGCACCAAATTTAAGGGCGCAACTCCCAAAATATTCATTTAATTTTCTTCCCCTCCTTCTCCAACCATAAAATTCTCTAAAAACCCCATGTTCAAATCTTCAAGTAAGAAGCATCATACAACGAATCTTTACAAAAAAAGGTTAATATATCGATCTTTAAGTGTTTTTAATCATGCTTACCCATTTAAAATTTAAAAAACGATACCAAATCATCCTAGATCTGCAAAAAAATTTCAAAGCTTTGCATCCCTGTCATTGGACCAGGGAAGCCTCGACTCGACCCCCGATCACCGGCAAGGGACACCTTTACGACGACGCCTGATCGGTAGGGAGGGGTGAGCCGAGGCTCCCCAGATCCTGCACAGGGGTCTAGCCGAACCAACTTTAATTATTTTTTTAACTAGTGAATTTTATTTTATTTTTTTAGTTTATTTTGTTTAAGTTTTGTTTTATTTTATGTGTTCATTGTAATGTCTTATTTATTTATTTTTAATATATATTCTGTTTCAAATAAGCTTTTATCTAGTTAATTTATTTTAATTTTTTTTGTTTTGTATTTTATTATGTTTAAATTATTTAATGAATTATTTTAATTTGTAAAGAAAAAAAAAGGTTTGGCACTTGCAGTTCACAAAGGGGCTCATTCATAGTGCCCACTGGGTTGGTCACAAGGGGAATGGCCAGCTCATTGTTATCAAGCCCATCGTGAATTGCAAGGCATTTGGAATGTTAAGAAAAATCATAAATTTTCTTGCTTTGAGATTAAACTTTATCTCACAATCGATGTTTTTCAAGACCTATATAGTGATTGTCTACGTTGACTTTAAAAGCATATGAATAGTTTCTCATACAATTTACGTGTAAACAATTTCCTAATTTAAGCAAAAGATGAAAACAAGGAAACTAAAGAACAAAAAATAAACGAAAAGGTAAATCTAGTCCAATTGAAAATTCTATAATGTAGAAGTATTTTTTTTTCTTCATGGGGAGAAAATTAATTGTGGATTGTCAGATTAAATTTTGATTCGGCCATTCATTAATTGCTTTTGTTTTGGTACACAATTTTTTATTTTTTTACATGTGAACACAGTAGTATACGTGCCAATCATTCATTGAGTGAAATGTACACGTGTCGAGCATTCACTAGTGCACCAAAATTTTCTACCTGGACAAAAAGTGGTTGCTATCATTATAGTTAATTCCTTTTTTAAAAAAGCAGGATTATTTCCTAAACTATTAATTTCCATTATAAATAGCACAACTCAAAGTTTATGAACTTATAGAATACGACTCCTTAAAATGTAAATAATTTATGGATAACAATGTGTATATATATTAGAAAAAGAGGAGTAATGAATATAATTACGAATTCACCATCTGACCATATTTTCATTAGTTCCTATGAATTTAAAGAAGAAAATTTCAACATTGAAAATATTGTATTAGGTTATGTTAGGTAAATTATATATTAGATGAAAGATGTGTGATGCCATATCCCGTAAGTACCTCACACATGACACATAAGTGTTTTTGTAACTAATGTAGAGTTTAGAATCTGACTTAGTGGAGTAAAGTTTTGGAATATAACGATAGTTTTGTAGATGCTTAGGAAAGAGAGTAAAATTTATTAATACAAGTATTCATTAGGGGTTACGAATATCTTAAGTTGATTAACTTTTTTTCGGTATGCTTAGTATGCACATTTTAGGGATCTCAACGTAATTTTTGTGGGACAGTATAAATCTTCTAGATAGATTTTTATTAGTCTAAAATTATGATTAGATAAATTTTATTAGTCTTATTATTAATATTAACGTTATTCTTATGTGGCAATTGTTTCTTCTAATGACACATGCATGATTAATTCTTACCATTAAGGAGAAAGTTATCAATGGAAGTTCTTAAGAAGATAACCCATTCACATACCCACTTCCTCACCATCACGCACCACCTACCCCTCCCCTTCCCCTTCCCTCCCAACCAAGCTTTTGCCACTATTCATACGGGGTCTTACCTTCTAACTTTTTCCTTTTCCCTCATTGGTTTTTGCTTCTCCCTTGTGTAATCTTAGAGAAGCCATAAGAATGTTTTCTTCTCTCTTTTTCTTTCTTACTGGATTCTAGCTCTACCTTTTGTCGATTAAGTTGTATAAAGAGCTTTGAATTAATTTACTATTCATTTTTCTTTAATCGATTATTAGGGTGATGTTAAACAGAAAAAGAAATCTTTCTTTTTTGTTCTTGAGAAAAGTTGTCAATTAAATCATTCAATTGACAACTTTCTAACGCGGGGAATCTTTCATCAAGAAAAAGTTCATATCCTTAATTAATAAACCATCACAACTTTAAGATATGTTCACACCCTCAATTTAAAAGAACACCAAACTTCAGGGGTTTCCTGGGCGTTAGTAAAGTTAAGCATATCAATAGTTTCTCATACAATTTATGTGTAAAAAGTTTCCTAATTTAACCAAAAAGATAAGAACAAAGAAACGAAAGAGCAAAAAAGAAACAAAAAGGTAAATCTAGTCCAATAAGAAGATTTTTTTTCCAAAAAAGTAGGAATACTTCCTAAACAATTAATTTCTATTATAATTTGAACAACACAAAGTTTATAAACTTCTGGAGCATGAATCCGTGAAATGGAAATACTTTATAAATAACAATGTTATATTTTACTAAAAAAGAAAAGAGAGAGTGAATTTAACTATGAATTCACCACGTGACCATATTTTATTTAGTTCCTAAAAATGAAAAGAATAAAATTTCAATATTAAAAATTTTGTACTAAATTTATATTAAGTAAACCACATATTAGATGAAAGATATGCAAATTGACTAAAATACTTGGTAGACGTATGTAGTGATGCGTTGTCAAAATATAATCAAATAGAAAGGGTATATAGATGAAGTCAACTTTACCTGACCAATACTAAAGCAAGTAAAATATAATCAATGTTCATCCTCTTCTGTCTTCCGAGACTGAATAAATTCACAGCGCGCAAAGAAGTCGAATTCAAAAAATTGGCCCCTAGGTATCACATTCAAGTAACTTTTATTTTAATTTATGGATTAAATTTCCCTATTTATACAAGCTCAGTTGATTTCTCTTTAGGAGAAATATATGCCCTAGCTAGGCCCTATCTCTGAGCAATTGAAAATTATTTTGATTTTCGCACCATATATGTTAATTAATGCAAGTCAAGGCAACTCCTCTATCAAAGGTATTAAAGAGGAGAAGTTTGTGTTAGAGCATTAAAAGATTGTTAACAGAAAATTTTTCTTAAAGACTTGTTATATTTATTAGTCCTATAGCAAAATATATACATCTAAAATGTGACTTGATTAATTTTAGTTTCCTAATTCTTCCTCTTTTTAAGTACTTTAGAGTTTATTTAAGTATATATTTAAATGAAATGGGGGATGCTCCATCCTAACCAGCTTATTGATTCTTTTGGACTGTAGACAATTTTATAGTGCATTGTGCATTGAGCTAAGTACTTATTGAGTAGTTCAATTGGTGAGGAAGATCAAGGAAGAGTTTCGAGATATTTTTATTTGGCTTGCTCTCAAGTAATTTAATATAGCTAAGACATGGATTAAAAAAAACGATGTCATAGAAGATTTAAGATCTCATATAACAAAATTTAGAAACATGCATAATCCTGGACAAAAATGAGAAACATCGGTTTGCTTGTCCCAGGAAGTGAAGAGAGAGCGTGTGCATAAACGCATGGAGGATGAAGATAGTGACTTTCTGAAATCTTTCAATGCAGAATATACGTCAATTCTTGATGATCCAAAACCCGGATTTTCAATTGATTGTGGTGATGATCCAAGCTATGCATTGTTTTTGAGCAGTTTGAAGAATGATGGATCCTCTTATGTGCTCGAGGCCAATGAAAAAACTGGGTTAACAATGCCACTAAAGTATATGGAAAATGATCCAAATGGTGAAGATGAAAATGATTTGGATAGTCATGCTAAAACGGAGGGAATTGAGTTTCAAAGGAATTATGATTGCGACTATAAATTGTTCTTTGAAAACACGAGGCTTGAAGGTTCTAATGTGATCTATCAATATAAGAATGGTGCATCCGTAGTTTACGATGGTCTTATCTTCCTTAATTCTCAGACAGATGACAACGTTACTTATAAGAAACGGAAGTATACAGATGCCATTCAGCATGAAACAATAAGCAAGGGCATAAATTATCCTTTTCCACTATTTTGGATACTTTTATCGAACCGATCCTTCTTTAATTTTCCTTCAATTTATTGCGAATATTTCTTGTCTAATTTCTGTTTTGTTCTTGTACCTTTATTAAGTCAAAGGATGTCAAAAGCCATTGTGGCCATCCACAACAAACAATGTGATCTAACTTCAGGGTGCAAATATTAGAAATTCTTCGCAAACCTTATGATAAAGAGGAGCATGAAAGGCTTATGCAAGAAATCACTAAGTGGAAGCCTCAACATAAGCATAGAGATTTGCGCTCTGGAAGGGTTAAATTTTATCCCTCAGATAAAATGGGAAAATCATTGCTTGATCATCATTTGGGTGAGTCAATTATTATCTAGGATTTTTCGTATTACCATTATTGCTCACCTTACAAATTGTCCGATTAAACTCATCAATGCATGAAAAATATTATTTCTCCTACGTTGATATATGACAGCGATCTACTCCTATTATCGACTTTTGTGATACTTCTTTACTATCGACTTTACGTATTGCTTTATTTATTTATGAGTGATTTATTTGCCCACAATTAAACATCCATTCAATGCAAATTATATGTAAAGTTGAAATAATTAATTTTAACAGAAAGGTGTCCCCTTGCTAGTGATCAAATCATTTTGTACAGATATATTTACTCTCACCTTTTCTTGAGTTTATATTACAATTAAAAGGATGCCAATCTTTGATATTCATAATTTTCACATTTTGAAATAAATTCTACAGTTCTTAAAAGGAAGATTGAAGAAGCAGTTGCCGCCAATAATGATCTTAAGCAGTTGAATTTGTTACGTGGCTTTTTCTTTTGGCTACAGGTAGGGAAATTATTTATATCGTATATTATTGAGATTGTTCTTGATTTCCCTTTTTTTTAGCAAATAAAATATTTTTAAAAAAGTTAACAAAGACATTATTGGCTGGGGGAAAGGCATATCCCTAATTTTATATCTAGCTAAACAAGGATTACTATTATGTTATATGATGGCAGGATTTTAGTCTTATTGCATGGCTAAATGTTTTTAACATGGTCACATAACTAGAAAATCTCAAGAAGTGATGGTCAAAAGAGGTAAGTTTCGGAGGAACAATTTCTAGCGTCACCTCTTTGCTTAAAAAATAAAGTACTCTAGCACAGTCAGATTTTTATAGGAGCTTATTTAATAAAAATACCTCGATATGTTGGAAGTTATTTGTTTCCATTCTAATTGTTTTCGAGTCTGATTAGCATAACAAAATTATGACTACAAGGGGTATGCATAAGCTTCATTAATCACATTATGCTTTCCACCATGCATAAATAGAATTTAGCAATATTGTTCTATTAGGACTGTTCCATAATGAAATAGTAGTGGGTTAAATGGATTTTTTTGTACCGTACAAATCTTTCATTTTGAGGATTAAAATCATTTAAAATTGCAAGTCTTGCTTTTAGAGCATATACTCACGAGTAAACTTTTCCTATGAAAGTTAATCAACAATTTATTGTCATTTATCTTTTCATTTGTCTTCATATTATCTCTATTGTACTGATTAATTTATTCAAATAAGTAGCTTCTTATATGGAAATTTATTGTATATTGCTTTAGAATCTCACTGATGACGAATCATTCATTCCATGGAACAACAAAGAATGTGTTGATGTGTAGCCAGAAAGATCCTAAGGTTTCAGTTGCTTGATTCCTTAAAATATATGAAGGATGAGGAAATATTTTTGCAGACGATCACATATTCTACAGTTTAGTGAAATAGAGTGCAAAATCTATTTTGTCATTATGAAGGAAATAGTGACATACATTTCTCTTCGTTGAACTTTTTTACGTATGTTGTGCAAGAAAGTTAAAAGAATAATGAACAAAGTTCTTGAACTAAAAGGCGATTGTCTTGTCTGTAAGGTAACATATATCTTCATTCTGCAATAAATATAATTAATCAATATTATTAAATTCTCTATGTTGAAGTTTGAACTCATTTATTTTTTTTTGGAATTCCAAATGAAATGAATAACAATATTCAAGTTTACCACTGACAATGCCGGAACTTTTAGCTTGAGAATAAAGGCTTGTGAGTCCTGGTTATCTTGATATGTAGGCAAAGATTTAGGCCTTTTTCTTGACATTAGCCAAAGATTTTTTAGCATTGCTTGAGTTTATGCAAGCTTACATTCATATAGAGTTCTCAGTTTTATGTGTCTTCCTTTATTAATTGGCAAAGTAGAATTTTAATTAGATATTTAAAGTGGAAATATCTAATCCCCTATTATTTCCATGACTTTATTGACTTATGATAAGATGGTTAGCCTATACGGGAAAGCAGGCTTCTTAATCCCCATCTCACAATGCAACAATTTGTGTCCTATACCGTTACTACACACATATCAAGAGGGTTAAGAGATGAAAGATAAAGTAGCTCATACTTCCATCAGTAACAGTAATTTGAATCAAAGGGTGCTTAGTTTGGGTACTTTGTTCAGTTAGTTACTTTATAAGGAATAACTTATTTTTAAGTTCTACTACTACTAAAAAATGCAATCAATTTGCAACAACAAAAAATATAGCTGCATAGCTGTGGAAAGCAATGGTATTTATGGCTTTGTGACAAAACTCTCCATACCTATATTCCATGTCAAAAGTTGCCACAAACTTATACAAAGTTACAAATTAACACTATTGTGTGTTAACTGAACTTTCACCATTGGAAAAATACTCTGTGCTATATATGTTTTTTTTTTAAAGTGATTTGTAAACATTTATCACAATTTACTATGAGTTTCTAATATGTAGGCCTTTTGGGCCTTGATGTCTTCCCAATATTTTCATTTTCCAGCCCATTTTATCTATCTATGATGAATTGGACCTAGCTGGAGAAGAGGTGACCATTTGACTGGGTCAAGAAATACCGGGTCAGATCGGGCCTGGGCCACCGGGGCTGCCCGTTGATATCTCTCCCTTTTAATTCCCTCTCTCACCCCCTCGTTTCTGGTGCAGCCGTTTCTCCTTCTTCTCTTGAAGTTCATTCTTCTCTGCCTCTTTGACTGTTGGTTTTCCTGACCGTTCTTCTCCACGGCTTCTGCTGCTGTTTTCCTCCGTCCGTCGGTTCCTGCAACCGTCAGCTTACTTGGATCATTGCTTGATCTTTTACTGTGTATTTTTGAGAAAGAGCCGAAAGTAAGTGAGAGATAGAGAGAGAGAGAGAGGGTGTGGCACCTGTGATGGTTTTTTGGTTGAGGTCCAAATCTGAGGGTTCTGATCACCTCGTACTCACCGACGATGCCTCGACGTGGCCCATTCTACACAGCTGCTGCTCGGCGTCTTGTCTCTCTCGGTTCGTCACTGTTCCTGCTGGCGGCCATTGTCCGCGGTGATGGTAAGCCTTTCTTCTGATTTCTCTACCTATATTTTTACTATTAATAGTCTATTGTTTTTGCAGCCCTGGAGTTTTATTTTTCCTTGTTGATCAGAGAGAGGATCATTGTGTAATCCTTGTTCTCTTTTCTTTCTGCTGTTTTGTCTTTCTATTTTTGGCTTGCAATAGTAAATAGCTGTTGTAATAGTAATTAGTATCTACAACAAGTGGTATCAAAGCCACGGTTCGGCTCATCGGCGCCGGCAACCATCGACGATACCAGATCTGAGGGAACTGTTGATTTCCTCAGATCTGGCTAGAGAAGTTTCTCTTTCACTCTCCTTTTTAATTCAGTTATTTTTCTATTTATGTTTTTTTTCTCTCAACTTGCCGCCGATTATTGCTACTGTTTTTGGTGTTTCTGGCTTGCCGCCAGTAATCTGTTCTATTTTTCAGCTTGCCGCCATTTCGTCTGTTTTTTTGTTTCTGTTGCTTGGCTTACTGTCGATTACTGTTACTGTTCTTCTTCCTGAGTTGTGTTTCTATTCAGTTGTGCTGTTTACTATTATTTTTTTTTGGTATTGCTCATGTTACTGTTCTGCTGCTGGTGTTCTTCCTGTTCTGATTTTTTTTTGTTTTCAAAAAATTACAAAACTCAAGTCTAGCTTGAATCCGTGAGATTTCAAGTATCTGTGTCTTGGCGGGTTTTTCTGTTTTTTTCAAAGTTTTGATTTTATTATTTTTATTTCCTCTGTTTTCTCTTTTTCTGTTTGTGGTAAGGCAATTTTTGTTGCTGCCGTGACTCTCGTTGTTTTAGTTATATTGTTTGTTTCTCGGTTTTTGTGCTTCACGTTTTTGTGCCGTTTTTGTTAGAAAAATACAAATCAAGCAAACAAAAAAAAAACCAACGCCATTTTTCTGAAATTGTATTTTTCTATTTTTCGAAAAATACCGGGCAGTTTTATTCTTTTCTCTCAAAACTTTTTCAAATCTTTCACTTTTCCTAGTCACTTAATTACACTTATTTGCCTTCGAAACATGTCAGTTCCAAAATTTGGAACTGATAAGTTTGATGGCAAATTTGACTTTGTAATGTGGCAGAGGAAAATGAAAGCAATTTTGGTACAAAATAAAATTGCACCCGCTATCTGTAGCCTTAAAGAGTATACGAAATCTTTGAAGGATGAAATTCTTTCGGAAAAACTAGGTGATGCTCACAGTTGCCTCACCTAGCATTTAACTGATAATGTTTTACGAGAAATTGATGAAAAAGAGAATGCTTTTGAAATTTGGACTAAATTGGAAAAACTATATTTGGGAAAATGACTTTCAAATAAAATTTATTTAAAAGAGCAGCTTCTCGTTTTCAAAATGAGAGGGTCAAAAATACTTTTAGAAAATATGGATGATTTAGATAAAATTGTTTTGGAACTTCGAAACATTGGAGAAAATATCTTTGATGAAAATATTGCAATCATTTTATTAAATGCCTTACCGGAATCTTTTAACGATGTTAAATCTGCTATTAAATATGACAGAGATGGTTTATCTCTTTCCGATGTTAAAAATACATTGAAATCTAAGGATTTGGATTTACAAATAAATCTCAGGGTGAGAGTCATTTTGTGCGAGGAGTAGTTGACCGGAGGGAACTACCTAGTAACTATTTTAAAAATAAAAGAGCGATCCAAATCACGAGAGAAAAACAAAATAAAATATTTTTATTGTGGCAAAGAGGGCCATATGAAAAACAAGTGTTTTAAACGGATTGAAGATGAAAAACGACGTAAACATGGTAAAGGGAGTAATAAAACCCATGATTTTGATTCAGATGGTAATTCTATGTTTTTAGAGGTTTTGTGTGTAACTCTTTCTCCTTCATGTTCTGAAGTTGTTTATCATTAGGTCCTCGACTTTGGTTGTTCTTTTCATATGACACCCAACAAATACTGGTTTTTTGATTTCAAACCATTAAGTCAAGGAAAGGTTTTTATGGGAAATAATAAAGTTTGTGATATTAAAGGTATTGGTAATGTTTTCATCAAAATGCATGATGGTGTTACTAGGAAACTCACTAAGGTGAGATACGTGCCCGACTTATATCGGAATCTTATCTTAGTCATTTAGACTCTTTGGGTTTTTCGTTTGAATCTAAAAACGGTGTTTTACGTGTTTGTAAAGGAAACCTAGCCATGCTGAAAGGTTTTACAAAAGAAACTTTATACATTCTTCTTGGTAAAACGGTTTGTAACTCCATTGCATTGATTTCAAAAAATGGTCCTGAAAACACTACGTTGTGGCATCGGAGGATCGGCCACATTAAAGAAAAGGGACTTTATTATTTACAAAAACAAAATCTTTTATGTTGTGACAAAATTTATTCCTTGGATTTTTTAGACCACTGTGTTTTGGGAAAACAACACAAACTCAGTTTTTCAACTAGCACTCACAAGTCTTCTGCAATACTTGATTATGTGCATTGTGATCAGTGGGGACCCGAAAAGGTTCCAACTTATGGTGGTAATGTTTATTTCTTGTCGATTGTTGATGATATTTCAATGCATGTTTGGGTTTTTCTTTTAAAAACCAAACTTTTGAAAAGTTTTGTGAATGGAAAAATTTTGCCGAAAATCATTCTAGAAATAAACTAATAACTATCAAGACCGATAATGGTGTTGAATTTTGTAACCTTAAGTTTTCTGATTTGTGTGCATTGCATAGCATTCTACAACATAGAACAGTTAGACATAACCCACAGCAAAATGGAGTTGCCGAAAGGATGAACCGTACCATTATGGATAAGGTTAGATGCCTTCTTTTTTCTTCTAGTGTCCCAAAACCTTTCTGGAGAGAAGCTGTTAGTACAGCTGTATACCTCATAAATAGATCCCCATCTGCAGCCATAAACTTTAAGACTCCTATAGAACTCTAGTGTGGTAAACCTCTTAATCTTTCCAACTTGAGAGCTTCTGGGTGTGCAGCCTTTGCACATCAAAAGGAGGGTAAACTAGATCCAAGGTCTAGAAAGGAAGTGTTCATAGGATATCCTAGTGGGGTGAAAGGATATAGAGTGTGGTTAAAGGGTGAACTTGGGGTGAGGGTTGTTATTAGTAGGGATGTTATCTTCAATGAGCTAGAAATGCCTTGTCTTAAGAATAAGCTTATCTCCGATAGTCCACCGAGTGTTCACACTCCTAGTACTATTCCAGTGGAGATGGAGTTCATCTCTTAAACTCCCTTAGAATCACCCTTAGAACCCAAAACCAATCCAGTGATTCCTACTCCATCCAGTAGCACACCTATTCCTTCCTATTTGACCCGAAACCGATCGATCTAGCCAAGCCGAGCCTTTCCATCAATGGGGCCTAGGGACCGATATGATGAAATTCTTAGATTGAATATCTTTCCACAAGGTATGAGTTGAGAACTAGCTTAGATTGGCTTGATTTAGACGCCCACCAACCAAAGAAAGGAAAACGGGTAAGGAAGCCTGCTTCTTCAACTGCCTTCCTCGTCAGCGGATTTCACTCTAGTATTCCTGAAACCCCTGATCCTGTTTTAGAAGGTTATGATGAGGAGGCAGAACATCCTGCGGCTCAAGCTCAAGCCCTTAGAGATTACCAACTTGCGAGGGATAGAGTCCATAGGGTACCGAATGAACATCCTCGGTATGGTTACTTCTACATTGTTTCATATGCTTTTGCTGTTGCATCTTATGTGGAAGAAAGAGAACCATTGTGTTTTCCTGAGGTTTTGAAAAGCCCCAATCGTGTTTTATGGTTACGTGCTATAGATGAGGAAATGACATCTTTAAACAAAAATAAAACTTTGATTCTTGTTCCAAAACCCTCAAAACAAAAGTTAGTTGATTGCAAATGGATTTTCAAAATAAAAGAACCTGAGTCTTCTAAAGAATCTCCTAGGTTCAAGGCTAGGTTGGTTCCAAAAGGTTTTTTACAAGTTGAGGGCATTGATTTTAATGAGATTTTTTCTCCTGTCGTCAAATACAAACGATCAGGATTATTCTTGCTCTTGTTGTGTTTTATGATCTAAATCTGGAACAACTTGATGTTAAAACCGCTTTCCTACATGGTGATCTCGAAGAGACTATATTTATGCGTCAACCACTAGGTTTTGAGGTTAAAGGTAAGGAACACATGGCGTGTCTGTTGAAAAAGTCCTTATATAGACTTAAACAATGAACCAGGCAATGGTACAAGAGGTTTGACTCTTTTTTGTTAAAAATTGGTTTTTCTAAAAGCAACTATGGTAGTTGTCTTTATTTTTCTGGTACCAATATTGATTTTGCTATCTATTTATTGCTTTATGTGGAGGATATATTAATTGTTTGTAGACATAAAGCTAAAATTGATGATCTGAAATCTTTGTTGAAATCTGAATTCGATATGAAGGATTTGGGTATTGCATCTTGGGATGAGTATTTCGAGAGATAGATATGATCATTCCTTGTTTCTATCTCAAAAGCCTTTAGAAAATCGTATCCAAATTTTCTATGCACCTGCGAAAACCTATTATAACTCCTCTAGCAAGCCACTTCAAACTTTCTGACAAAACCTGTCCCATAACCGAAAGTGAGAAAGAGATATAGCTAATATTCCTTATAGAATGGTCATAGGCTCAGTTATGTACTCAATGATATCTATCCATCCTGACATTGCTTTTTCTATAAGCCTTCTCAGCAGATTTATGTCTAATACTGGAAGAGATCATTGGGCTGCTTCAAGTGGCTATTGCGTTATCTCAACGGAACTTTAGATCGGGGTTTACATTATCACAATTGGTCTGATTTTGAATTAATTGGATTTGTTGATTCGGATTTTCCAGGTAATGAGGATGGTAGGAAATCTACCTCATCCTACTTCTTTACCCTAGAGGGTAATTGTATCTCGTGGAAGTCCCAACTACAGTATCAACTACTGAGGCTGAGTATATCGCCGCAACGGAAGCGATCAAAGAAGCCATCAGGCTTCAAAGGTTATTGAATAAATTACACGTTTTACATTCAAAAGCTATTATTTATATTGACAGTCATAGTTTTTTTACATTTATGTAAAAATCCGGTTTATCATGACCAAACCAAACATAGATGTCAAATACCATTTTATTAAAGAAAAGGTTTCTAGTGGTTTAATTGACATAGACAAGATTACTAATGATAATAATCTTGCAAATTTTGGTACTAAAATTGTAAACACTGACAAGTTTATGTTTTGTAGGGATTTCCTTCACCTGGATGTAGTTTGATTCACGGTAAGTTTAAACAACGGTTGGAAAATATTGTTCAAGGTGGAGATTGTTGGCCTTCTGGGCCTTGAAGTCTTCCAAATAATTTTATTCTCCAGCCCATTTTATCTCCCTATGATGAATTGACCTCAGTTGGAGAAGAGGTGCCCATTTGACTGGGTCAAGAAATATTGGGTCAGATTGGCCAGGCCACCCGGGCTGCCTGTTGATGTCTCTGCCTTTTAATTCCCTCTCTCACCCACTCGTTTCCAATGCAGTCGTTTCTCCTTCTTCTCTTGAAGTTCATTCTTCTCTGCCTCTTTGAATGTTGGTTTTTCCGACTCTTCTTCTCTTCTTCTCCACGGCTTCTGCCACTGCTGTCCTCCGTCCGTCGGCTTCCTGCGACCATCGGCTTCCTTGGATCATTGCTTGATCTTTTACTCTGTGTGTTTGAGAGAGAGCCAAAACTAAGAGAGAGATAGAAAGGTAGAGAGAGAGAGAGAGGGGGGGTGTGGCACCGGTGACAGTTTTTTAGTTGAGGTCCAGATCTGAGGGTTCCGATCACCTCATTACTCATCGGCGACGGCTCGACGCGGCCCGTTCTACACAGCTGTTGTTCGGCGACTTTTCTCTCTCAGCTCGTCACTGTTCCCGCCGGCGGCCATTGTCCGCAGCGGTGGTAAGCCTTTCTTTTGATTTCTCTACCTTTATTTTTACTATTAATTGTTTATTGTTTTTGCAGCCCTGGAGTTTTACTTTTCCTTGTTGATCAGAGAGGATCATTGTGTAATCCTTGTTCTGTTTTCTTTCCGCTGTTTTGTTTTTTTTGCTTGTAATAGTAAATAGTTGTTGTAATAGTAATTTGTTTATACAACATGATAGATTTCTATCTAACATTCACTTTGTAAAACTAGAGGCTTTTGCAAATCCGTCACAATTTTTTTGCACATTTAATTGAAATTAAAATTTATACTGGTCAATTATTATATTGTTTTTATTTTATTTTGGTATCAAAATTAACACATATTGGTAGCACATTTTGTATAGTTTCTTTGTTTTCTTGCAAATATATCATTTCAAATTACTCGCAAATTCATCGCTGATATTCTTATTTAAAAAATGATATAAGAAATGCATATATTTATTAAAATATCTAATTTCATAAATAAATAACGAATATCTAAAATTCTAATTCTAAATTTTCTAACAACTATGATCCTACAACTACAGTCGCAACGAGAAGAAGTGGCAAAAGTATATGACCTAGGGATTCGAGGCATAGTATGGCACCTGTCGTGTTAACTAAGGAATTTAGGTTTTGTTTATCTTTGTCTTCAACAAATATTACAATAGATAAGCAATTATTCTGAATGACTTCAGACAGACAAGTTTTGTTCATTAAAAAAATGACTAGCCTTATCAAGCGTGGATACATTGATTATTAGAGTATATATATATATATATGGATTGTTCAGATTGTCGGTACCATTTCTTATAACCTTTCTTATAACTTTTCTAATTTAGTACTCTCTCCATCCCAAATCCTTGGTCCCATTTCAATTTTTCACATGTATTAAAATATTTAGTTGGACTAATAAATTTTATTTTGATTTGTCTTTTATACTCTTCTATGATATTGAAAGAATTTGACTTTTTGTCCTGAAAGTTTTCAAGTGTAGATATGAAGTTATCGGAGTAGTGGGTGCGTTATTAGTATTTCTTGGAAAATGAAGATATTGAGTAGATAAGGTGTATGTTGATTGTTTAACTATCATTTATAAAAGCAAATGAGACCATAATTTAGGACGAAAGAAAAAGAAAAGTGAGACAAAAGATTTGTGACGGAGGGAGTATATTTTATTAATAAAACTTACCAAATAAAAGATAAATCTTAAAAGAAAAAAATAAGCACTAAAAAAGAAAATATATTACTATAAAAAGAAGATGTTAGAAGAAATGTTAAAAGACGTTCCTGGGTTACACATATAGAGAACAATTTCAAATATTTAAAGTGTAAATCAAAGGGAAGATATTGTAAGTCAAGACATAAAGCACATTAATAAGCAGTAAAATAAGGAATTATATATACAAGGACGGATTAATTATCCAGCTATACTACCGAATTATTGGAAGCAACTTACTTAACCTAATTATGTGTAGACTCAATCTGTAGCTAGCTGCTGAGATAAATAACAACTAGCATTTACTTCTAACATTTTAATCGTCTTTGACACATTTCTTTAACTCATTACAAAACAAGGCATATTTGTCACAAGTTATCTATGGTCATTTGCCGATGTTTCCTTCAATAAGAAGTTCCAAGCTAGTAATGCAGCTCTGATTACAAGTTCCACCTTGTAATAATGATGCAAAAATTGCACGATTGTATAAATGATAAAGCAGCTTCATGCTTTTCGATATATAGATAAGGCGTTGTTATGATAATAGAAAAGAAAGCATATATATGAGAAACCAACGAAACAAAACCCTTGTAACAATCCGGTATCTTTTGTTCTTTTTTCTTTCTAGCTTCAAGGACCCTAGAGGAATAAATTACTGACGTTTTTAGCTTTTTTTGCTTGCAAAGCAATTTGGTAAGTTGCTAGCAGGTTCAGTGGATAATTCAAGGCTAGATGAGGAAATTACTGTTGACAGGGACCCTCCACCCTATCTCACATATGCTAGATTTATTTTCCTTCATTAAGGAATGGGGAATTCTAGTTGCTCGAAATGAGAACCACGTGAAGATTAATTTAACATGATTTTTCTTTCGATTAGGATGAAAAGTGAATGCAGGAAGTGATACATGTTACGATGACAATGATTATACCACTACTACTACAAGTATTACTATTAAGGCAGAGTGGATATATAATTGTTATATAAGTTCAAGGGAGGATTATGGATTCAAAATTTTGTTCTGTAAATACTTTTGAAATACAATTGATTGCATAATTTACTTATCCATAAGTGAATTCTAGTTTAGCCTGTACTGGAACTATTTAGTTGACAGCTAGATATGTTTTATACGTCACACTAAAGTAAACGAGGATGGTCTATAAGGAAAAATAGGTTTGTGGAAATGCTTCTGTCGAATGGATAAACGAGGAGGGTTTAAAGAGGCTTGGATAGTGGCATAAGCTATTGACTCTCTTTGAACAATATAGTCATCAAGCACCTATATTATGACCACTTGGCTTCATATGTATTTTTCTCTTGATAATCGTATTTCTTATTTCTAAAAAAAGTAGATTTAAATTATTGACCAACAATCATTTCTTCCGGTGTTTACAAAAATATTCCAATATTTATTCAATTAAACACTTTTTGATTCAAAATATATGTATACATAGTCTTAGTTTAAGTGTGACTTGTAAAAAAAGTATTTAAGGAAATGTTTCTGTTGTCATGAATAAATATTATAGCACAATGTTTACCGAACGGGTTCTAATTGTTTCTTTGTAATGATATATCCTCAAGTTTTTGTAAGCACATAAGAAAATGTTATAATAATTTTCTTTCTAGAAAAGTAAAACACAAAGTGAAATTGGAGAAATTGCTCTCTTAACTACTAAATTTCTTTCTAGAATAGTTTTTTTGCAACGACCATATTCATTGCAAATGATCACTTGTTTCCAATGGATTTGCAATGGAAAATGTTCCGTTGCAAAAATGCCCGTTGTTAACTTTTGTAATGGCTACTTTGGTGTACGGTTTTAATTTGCAACCAAAAGGTCATGGTAGACTACCTTACAAATTAGTTGAGAAAATTTTTAGTGTTGTAAACGAATTTGTAACGACAAGTTAATTAAACTTTTTGAAATAGCTTAATTTTTTAAAATAAATAGTTGTTGCGAAATTCTTTTGCTTTTCAATAGATTTTACCATTGCGAATTAAAATTAATTATTTATTGCACTTTCATTATTAGAAATTGTTTGCTAACCTCTTATGGCATCAGTCGTTGATGAACTTTCCTTTCCTTAATCCTACTTCGGAAAGTGTGTCTTTTTGTAGTACTATTTTGGTGAGAAGTTGCCCCACTTTTTGAAGTTGCAAATAGAATGAAAAAATTTAAAAATTCAAAATTAAGGAAATCAAGATGTTTCAACTTACCATGCTCTTCTCATACTTGTTGAAAGAAATGGAGTCACGGTTTTGAGAAGGCCTACTCATTGTAGCCGAGTTTCGGTTTGAAGTTGACAAAGCACACTATCAATCCAATGATTCTTATTTCTTATACATCTCTGTCCAGTGCTCACGATCAATGTACTTTAAATGTAGTGTTGTAGATAAAGCGTATTAGATATGTTAGACAATTCTGGCAGCATGGACCTTGACTAATATGGTAATTAGAGACAATATGGTAAGAGAAGAATGTTCTTGTTGGAAAGTCTAACGACAAAGAGGCAACTTATTTGTTTAGGCTTTTAACCAAAGATTATATACCAGAATGAAGAAATATCGATTTTATTTAGTACTAAAGAATTTTTAGATTTAATTTAGATTTAGATTTGGTGCATCGTCTATATTGGCAAGAATTTTGTGGCATTAGAAACCTCTGCACGGGTTGATAAGAATTATGTAACTACCGGGAAAGAGATCTAAAACTTCAGGTTCGAGTAAGCTATTCATGCATTTTCTCGTCTTCAGAAATAAGTAAAGAAGTAGATTCTTAATAAAGTTACGAGTGTCATTTCTGTTTTTTAGAAAAAAATGATTATAAGTTATGCTTGACTTTCATAAAAGAAACATTAGATGTTTCTTGGACATCTAACTCTTTGTTTTTTTTTCCCAAAGAATAGATGTTTTTCAGTATGTGTTTCTTGGAACAACATAGTCTTCAAGCACCATATGTTGTTACGTTGCTTTGTTATGTATTCATGTTAATAATTGAAATCCTATTTCCACAGAATGTATTTAAACTAATAACAAACATTCATTGTTTTTGGTTTTTAAAAAATTACTTATAAATTTATCAATTTAAATATGTTTTTTAAAAATAAATGTATAAAGATTGTTTAGTTTTATAGAGCTTAGAGATAATAGTATATTTAGAAAACTATGGCATTTAGTAAATACTGTAGCACAATAATGACCATGGGAAGACCATCAATTTTATCTTATTTTTTGGTAATCTATTTCCTCAAGGTTTTGTAAAAATGTAAAAATTAGTTATAGTAATTTCCTTCGTGGTAAAAGAGATCAAATATTATATATAAGAGGTTTAATATATACTAATTGAAAAGAAAAAAAGATACGTCTATTATTAAGAATTTCTTTTTTCCCTCTAAACTAAGGCCATCTAAATTGCAGGAGGGTTAGGCGTTAACCCATTTAAAATTATTAAAAGTGTAAAGATAAAAAAATAGAGAAAATTTTCTTAATAGAGAAGGAGAAGGTATGTCCACCCACTAAAATATAGCAAGTGAAAATTAAAATTATTAAATAATATAATAAATAAGTGAGTTATCAAAAAACTCCTTAATTTGGAAAAATTCTGTTATAGACTCGGTTTATGCCCCTACTTATGGACCATGTGGCCTGTATTAAGCCATATCACTATCCTTGTTATTCTTGTCTCTAGAATTGGAGATATAATTAATAACATGAAGCGATGTGGCTTAATACATGCCATAAGGTCCATTAATGGAGACAGAGTCGGGTCCGTAACATAATATTCCCTAAAGTTGGAGTTACTTATCAATTGAGAACATAAACCTTTTTTTTCAAGACAAGGACCCCTCAAAAGTTGAGCTAGTATATTTGCAATAGCTTAAGCCAACACCAAATTTAAGGGCGCAACTCCCAAATTCTTCCCCTCCTTCTCCATCCTTAAAATTCTCTCAAAACCCCATGTTCAAATCTTCAAGTTAGAAGCATCAAACAACGAATCTTCACAAAAAAGGTTAGTATATCGATCTTCAAGTATTTTTAATCATTTTTACCGATTTAAAAAACGATATCAAATCGTGCTAGATCTAAAAAAAAATTCAAAGCTTTGCATCCTTTAAAGGCCACCCCTATCGTTGGACCAGGGGAACCACGGCTCACCCCTCGACACCGATCAGGCGTGCTGTAAAGGTGCCCCTTGCCAGCAACCAGGGCTGAGCCGAGGCTCCCCTTATCCCGCACAAGGGTCGAGCCGAACCAACTTTAATTATTTTTTTATCTAATTAATTTTATTTTTTTAGTTTATTTTGTTTAAGTTTTGTTTTATTTTATTTTATTATTGCAATTTCTTATTTATTTATTTCTAATATATATTCTGTTTCAAATATGCTTTTATCTACTTAATTTGTTTTAATGTTTTTAGTTTGTATTTATTATGTTTAAATTATTTAATGAATTATTTTAATTTGTAAAGGACAAAAAAAAGGTTTAACGCTTGCAGTTCACAAGGGACTCGTTCAGAGTGCCCCTGGTTGGTCGCAAGGGGAATGGCCAGCGGTCCCTTGTAACCAACCAAGGTCATTGTTATCAAGCCCCTCGTGAATTGCAAGGAACAACGTTCGGACTGTTAAGAAAAATTATAAATTTTCTTGTTTTAAGATTAAATTTTATCTCACAATTCATGTTTTTCAAGACCTAAATAGTGATTGTCTACGTTCACTTTAAAAGCATATGAATAGTTTCTCATAAAATTTATGTGTAAACAATTTCCTAATTTAAGAAAAAGATGAAAACAAGGAAACAAAAGAACAAAAAAGTAATCAAAAAGGTAAATCTCGTCCAATTGAAAATTCTATAATGTAGAAGTATTTTTTTTTCTTCAAGGGGAGAAAAATAAATATGTATTGTTAGATTAAATTTTGATTCGTCCATTCATTAATTGCTTATTTGTTTTTGTACACAATTTTTTATATTTTGTACATGTGAAGACAGTAGTATACGTATCAATCATTCATTGAGTGAAGTGTACACGTGTCGAGCATTCATTAGTGCACCAAAATTTTCCACCTAGACAAAAATTGGTTGCCATCATTATAGTTGATTCCTTTTTTAAAAAGCAGGATTACTTTCTAAACTATTAATTTCCATTATAAATTGCACAACTCAAAGTTTATGAACTTTTAGAATACGAATCCTTAAACTATAAATAATTTGTTGGATAACAATACGTATATTTATTAGAAAAAAGCGGAATAATGAACATAATTATGAATTCACCATGTGACCATATTTTCATTAGTTCCTATGAATTTAAAGAAGAACATTTCAACGTTGAAAATATTGTATTAGATTATGTTAAGTATATTATATATTAGATGAAAGATCTGAGATGCCATACCCCGTAAGTACCTCACACATGACACATAAGTGTTGATATCACTAATGTAGAGTTTGGAATTTGAGTTAACAGAGCAAAGTTTTGGGATATAACGATAGTTTTGTAGATGCTTAGGAAAGAGGGTAAAATTTTATTAATACAAGTATTCGTTAGGGGAGTTTACGAATATCTTAAGTTGATTACTTTTTTTTCAGTGTACTTAGCATGCACATTTTAGGGATCTAAACGTAATTTTTGTGGGACAGTATAAATCTTCTAGATAGATTTTATTGGTCTAAAATTAAGATTAGATAAATTTTATTATTCTTATCATTAATAATAGTTTTATTATTATGTGACAATTATTTCTTCTTGTGACACAGGCATGATTAATTCTTACCATTAAGGAGAAAGTTATCAACGGAAGTTCTTAAGAAGATAAACCACTGACACACCCCCTTCCTCACCGTCACGCACCACCTACCCCTCCCCTTCCCCTCCCAACCAAGTTTTTGCCACTATTCATACGGTGTCTTACCTTCTAATTTTTTCCCTTTCCCTCATTTGTTTTTGCTTCTCCCTTGTGTAACCTTAGAGAAGCCGTATGAAAGTTTTCTTTTCTCTTCTTCTTTCTTACTGGATTCTAGTTCTCCCTTTTGTCGTTTAAGTTGTATAAAGATCTTTGAATTAGTTTACTATTCATTCTTCTTTAATCGAATATTAGGGTGATATTAAATAGAAAAAGAAATCCTTCTTTTTGTTCTTCAGATTCAATTGATAACTTTCTAACGCGGGGAATCTTTTATCAAGAAAAAAGTTCATATCCTTAATTAATAAACCATCACAACTTTAAGATATTTTTTTGTCTCAAAAAATATTCACACCTTCAATTTAAAAGTACCCCAAACTTCAGAGGTCTCTTGCGGGTTACTAAAATTAAGCATATGAATAGTTTCTCATACAATTTATGTGTAAACAATATCGTACTTTAACCAAAAAGATAAGAACAAAGAAACCAAAGAACAAAAAGAAACAAAAAGGTAAATCTAGTCCAATAAGAAGATTCTTTTTTTTTCAAAAAATTGGAATACTTCCTAAGCAATTACTTCTGTTATAAATTGAACAACACGAAGTTTTATACTTCTAGAGCATGAATCCGTAAAATGGGAATAATTTATGGATAACAATGTTATATTTTACTAGAAAAAAAAAAGAGAAAGTGAATTTAATTATGAATTCACCACATGATCATATTTTATTTAGTTCCTAAAAATAAAAGAATAAAATTTCAATATTAAAAATTTTGTATTAAGTTTATATTAAGTAAACCACATATTAGATGAAAGATATGCAAAGTGAGTAAAATACTTGGTAGACGTATGTAGTGATGCATTGTCGAAATACGATAAAATAAAAAGGGTATATAGATGAAGTCAACCTTACCCAACCAATACTAAAGCAAGTAAAATATAATCAATGCTCATCCTCTTCTATCTTCCGATTCTGAATAAATTCATAGTGCGCAAAAAAGTCGAATTAAAAAAACTAGTCCCTAGATATCACATGCAAATAACTTTTATTTAAATTTATGGATTTAATTTTCCTATTTATACAAGTCAGTTGATTTCTCTTTAGGGGAAATATATGCCCTAGCGAGCCCCTATCTCTGAGCAATTGAAAAATACTTTGATTTTCGCACCATACATGTTAATTAATGCAAGTCAAGCCAACTCCTCTATTAAAGGTATTAAAGAGGAGAAGTTTCTGCTAGAGCAATAAAAGATTGTTAAAGGAAAAGTTTTGTTAAAGACTTGTTATATTTATTAGTCCTATAACAAAGTATATACATCTAAAATGTGACTTGATTAATTTTAGTTTCCTAATTCTTCCTCTTTTTAGTACTTTTGAGTTTATTTACGCATATATTTAAATGAAGTGGGGGATGCTCCATCCTAACTGGCTTATTGATTTTTTTGGATTGTAGATAATTTTTATCGTGGATTGTCCATTGAGCTAAGTACTTACTGAGTAGTTCAATTGGTGAGGAAGGTCAAGGAAGAGTTTTGAGATATTTTTATTTAGCTTGCTCTCAAGTAATTTAATATAGCTAAGACATGGATTCAAAAACAAAGGATGTCGTAGAAGATTTAAGATCCCATACAACAAAATTTAGCTACATGCACAATCCTAGACAAAACAAGAAAGCATCGGGTAGCTTGTCCAATGAAGTGAAGAGAGAGCATGTGCATAAATGCATGGAGGAGGAAGATAGTGACTTTCTTAAATGTTTGAATGCAGAATATATGTCAATTCTTGATGATCCAAAACCCAGATTTTCAATTGATTGTGGTGATGATCCAAGCTATGCATTATTTTTGAGCAGTTTGAAGAATGATGGATCCTCTTACGTGCTCGAGGCCAATGAAAAACTGGGTTAACAAAGCCACTAAAGTATATGGAAAATGATCCAAATGGTGAAGATGAAAATGATTTGGATAGTCATGCTAAAACGGAGGGAATTGAGTTTCAAAGTAATTATGATTGCGACTATAAATTGTTCTTTGAAAATATGAGGCTTGAAGGTTCTAATGTGATCTATCAATATAAGAATGGTGCATCTATAATTTATGATGGCCTTATCTTCCTTAATTCTCAGAAAGATGACAACGTTGTTTCAAAGAAACGGAAGTATACAGATGCTAGTCAGCATGAAACAATAAGCAAGGGCGTAAGTTCCACTATTTTGGATACTTTTATCGAATTGATCCTGATTTAATTTTCCTTCAATTTATTGCGAATATTTCTTGTCTAATTTCTATTTTGTTTTTGTACCTTTATTGAGTCAAAAGATGTCAACAACTATTGTGGCAGTCCACAACAAACAATGTGTTCTAACTTTAGGGTGCAAATATTAGAAATTCTTCGCAAACCTTATGATAAAGAGGAGCATGAAAGGCTTATGCAGGAAATCACTAAGCAGAAGCCTGAACATAAGCATAGAGATTTGCGCTCTGGAGAGGTAAAATTTTATCCCTCAGATAAAATGGGAAAATCGTTGCTCGATCATCATTTGGGTGAGTCAATTATTATCTAGCATTTTTCATATTACCATTATTGGTCGCCTTATAAATTGTCCAATTAATCTCATCAATGCATGAAAAATATTATTTCTCCTATGTTGATATATGATAGCAATCTACTCCTATTCTTGAGTTTATATTTCAATTAAAACGATGGAAATCTTTGATCTTCATAATTTTCACATATTGAAATAAACTCTACAGTTCTTAAATGGAAGATTGAAGAAGTAGTTGCTGCCGATAATGATCTTAAGCAGTTGAATTTGTTACGTGGCTTTTTCTTTTGGCTACAAGTAAGGAAATTATTTATGTTGTACATTATTGAGATTGTTCTTGCTTTCTTTTTTTTTAGCAAATAAATTATTTTTAAAAAAGGTAACAAAGATAGTATTGGCAGGGAGGAGGAAGGCATATCCCTAATTTTATTTCTAGCTAAACTAGGATTACTATTATGTTTTATGATGGCAGGATTTTAGTCTTATTGCATGGCTAAATGTTTTTTACATGGTCACAAAACTAGAAAATCTCAAGAAGTGATGGTCAAAACAAGTAAGTTTAGGAGGAACAATTTCTAGCATCACCTCTTTGTTTCAAAAGTAAAGTACTCTAGCACAGTCAGATTTTTATAGTTAGGAGCTTATGTAATAAAAGTACCTCGATATGTTGGAAGTTATTTGTTTCCATTCTTATGGTTCTCGTGTCTAATTAACATAACAAAATTATGACTACAATGGGTATGTATAAGCTTCATTAATCACATTATGCCTTCCACCATGCATAAATAGAATTTAGTAATACTGTTCTATTAGGACAGTTCCATAATGAAATAGTAGTGGGTTTAATGGATTTTTTGTACCGTACAAATCTTTCATTTTTAGGATTATAACCATTTAACATTGCGAGTCAAACTTTTAGAGCATATACTCATGAGTAAACTTTTCCTATTAAAGTTAATCAACAATTTATTGTTGTTTATCTCTTCATTTGTCTTCATATTATCTCTATTCTAGTGGTTAATTTATTCAAATAAATAGCTTCTTATATGGAAATTTATTGTATATTGCTTTAGAATCTCACTGATGACGAATCATTCACTCCATGGAACGACAAAGAATGTGTTGATGTGCAGCTAGAAGGATCCTAAGGTTTCTGTTGCTTGATTCATTAAAATATATGAAGGATGAAGAAATATTTTTGTAGACGATCACATATTCTATAGTTTAGTGAAATAGAGTGCAAAATCTATTTTGTCATTATGAAGGACTCATTGACATACATTTCTCTTTATTGAACTTTTTTACGTATGTTGTGCAAGAAAGTTAAAAGAATAATGAAGAAAGTTCTTGAACTAAAACCTGATTGTCTTATTTGTAAGGTAACATATATCTTCATTCTGCAATAAGTATAATTAGAGAATATTATTAAATTCTCTATGTTGAAGTTTGAACACATATATTTATTATTGAAATTCCAAATGAAATGAATAACAATATTCTAGTTTACTGGTGACAATGCCTGGAACTTTTAGCTTGAGAATCCAGGCTTGTGAGTCCTGGTTATCTTGATATGTAGGCAAAGATTTTAGGCATTTTTCTTGACATTAGGCAAAGATCTTTGAGCTTTGCTTGAGTTTATGCAAGCTTATAGTCACATAGAGTTCTCAGTTTTATGTGTCTTCCTTTATTAACTGGCAAAGTAGAATTTTGACTAGATATTTAAAGTGGAAATGTGAAACACTAAGGAATAGACATGTCTATTGCAAATCTAGAGAATGTTTGAGAAAAAGTACTACCCACAGGACAAGATGCCTCTAATGTTAGATAGGTATCAGCAAATGCAAATATAGTTTACGCGCATTAAGCAGAAATCTATATAAGATTTTTCTTATTTTCATTATTCCCTCTATTACAATGATTCTTGTACTACAAAGGTAAGAGTCATCCTATGTATGATTAGAACCTTCGTTAGATTTAAGTACCTAATTAGGATTTTAGCATTTACATATGGAGGATTCCGAAAATTCATTAGAAATGTGACCTTCATCACCACGTACAATTGTAATTATAAGTAATGGCTACCCACGTGAGTGTCATAGACATGATAGATTAGGAGTTATCTCATTTGTCACATCCATTTTAGAGACCAGTTCCCCTATTATTTCCATGACTTTATTGACTTATGATGAGATGTTTAGCCTATACGGGAAGGCAGGCTTCTTAGTCCCCTTCTCACAATGGAACAATTTGTGTCCTATACCATTACTACACATATATCAAGAGAGTTAAGAGATGAAAGATAAAGTAGCTCATACTTCCATCAGTAACAGTAATATGACTCAAAAGGTGCTTAGTTTGGGTACTTCGTCCAGTTAGTTACTTTATAAGGAATAGTTTATATTCGAGTTTTGCAATTACTAAAAAATGCAATCAATTTGCAACAACAAGCAATATAGGAGCATAGCTGTGGAAAGCAATGGTATTTATGGCTTTGTGATAAAACTCTCCGTAACTATATTCCATGTCAAAAGTTGCCACAAACTTATACAATGTCACAAATTAACACTATTGCATGTTAACTGAAGTTTTCTATGAATTGCCCAAAAGTTCCCCCATTGGAAAAATACTCTGTGCCAGGTCTGATTTTTTTTTAAAAGGAATTTGTAAACATTTATCACAATTTACTATGAGTTTCTGATAGATTTCTATCTAACGTTCCCCTTGTAAAACTAGAGGCTTTTGCAAATCCGTTGCAATTTTCTTGCACATTTCAATGAAATTAAAATTTATACCGGTCAATTATTATATTGTGCTTTATTTTATTTTGGTTTCAAAATTAACACATATTGGTTGCAAATTGTTTATAGTTTCTTTGTTTTCTTGCAAATGTATCATTTCAAATTACTCGTAACTTCATCGCTGATATTCTTATTTAAAAATGAAATAAGAAATGCATATATTTATTAAAATATCTGATTTCGTAAATAAATAAATAACGAATATCTAAGATTCTAATTCTAAATTTTCTAACAACTATGATCCTACAACCGCAATCGCAACGAGAAGAAGTGGCCAAAGCAGATGACCTAGGGATTCGAGGCATAGTATGGCACTGTCGTGTTAACTATGAAATTTAGGTTTTGTTTATCTTTATCTTTAACAACTACTACAATAGATAAACAATTATTCTGAAGGACTTCAAACGGGCTAGTTCTGTTCATTAAAAAACTGACTAGCTTTATCAAGCGTGGATATATTGATAATTAGAGTGCATATATGAATTGTTCAGATTATCGGTACCATTTCTTCTAACCTTTCTTATGACATTTCTAATTTAGTACTCCCTACATCCCAAATCCTGGGTCCCATTTCAATTTTTCACATGGATTAAGATATTTAGCTAGACTAATAAATTTTATTTTTATTTGTCTTTCATACCCTTATATGATATTAAAAGAATTCAACTTCTTGTCCTGAAAGTTTTCAAAAGTAGATATGAAGTTATCAGAGTAGTGGGTGCATTATTAGTATTTCTTGGAAAATGGAGATATTGAGCAGAGAAGATGTATGTTGATTGTTTAACTATCATTTATAAAAGGAAATGAGACCATAATTTAGGACGAAAGAAAAAGGAAAGTGAGACCAAAGATTTGCGACAAAGGGAGTATATTTTAATAATAAAACTTACCAAATAAAAGATGAGCACTAAAAAGAAAATATATTACTATAAAAAGAAGATGTTAGAAGAAATGTTAAAAGATGTTCCTTGGTTATATACATAGAGAACAATGTCAAATATTTAAAGCTGTAAATCAAAAGGAAGATATTGTAAATGAAGACATAAAGCACATTAATAAGCAGTAAAATAAGGAATTCATATATACAAGGACATATTAATTATCCAGCTATACTACCGAATTATCGGAAGCAACTTACTTAACCTAATTATGTGTAGACTCAATATGTAGCTAGCTGCTAAGACAAATAACAACCAGCATTTACTTGTAACATTTTAATCATCTTTGACACATTTCTCTGGCTCTATACAAAACAAGGAATATTTGTCACAAGTTATCTATGGTCATTTGCCGATGTTTCCTTCAACAAGAAGTTCCAAGCAAGTAATGCAGCTCCGTTTACAAGTTCCACCTTGTTATAATGATGCAAAAATTGCACAATTCTATAAATGATAAAGTAGCTTCATGCTTTTTGATATATAGATAAGGCGTAGTTATGACAAAGAGAAAAGAAAGCATATATATCAGAAACCAATGAAACAAGACCCTTGTAACAATCCGGTATGTTTTTCCATTTTTCTTTCCAGCTTCAAGGACCCTAGAGGAATAAATTACTGATGTTTTTAGCTTTTTTTGCTTGCAAAGCCATCTGGTAAGTTGCTGGCAGGTTCAGTGGATAATTCAAGGCTAGATGAGGAAATTACTGTTGATAGGGACCCTCCAACCTATCTCACTTGTGTTATATTTATTTTCTTTCATTAAGGAATGGGGAATTCTAGTTGCTCGACATGAGAACCACGTGAAGATTAATTGAACATGATGATTTTACTTTGGATTAGGATGAGAAGTGAATGCAGGATGTGATGCATAATCATTCATGTTACAATGACAATGATTATACTACTACTACTACAAGTATTACTATTAAGGCACAGTGGATATATAATTGATATATAAGTTCAAGGGAGGATTATGGGTTCAAAATTTTATTCCACAAATACTTTTTAAATACAGTTTATTGCATAATTTACTTCTCTATAAGTGAATTTTAGTTTAGCCTATACTAGACCTATAGTTGACACCTAGATAGGTTTTACACATCACACTAAAGTAAACGAGGAAAAATAAGGAAAAATAAGTTTGTGGAAATGCGTCTTCTATAAGGAAAAATAAGTTTGTGGAAATGCTTATGTCGAATGGATAAACGAGGAGGGTTTAAAGAGGCTAACATAGTGGCATAAGCTATTGACTCTCTTTGAACCATATAGTCATCAAGCACCTATATTTTGACCACTTGGCTTCCTTATGTATTTTTCTCTTGATAATCGTATTTCTTATTTCTAAAAAAAATAGATTTAAATTATTGACCAACAATCATTTCTTTGGGTTTTTACAAAAATATTCCAATATTTATTAAATTAAACACTTTTCCATTCAAAATACTTGTATACATAGTCTTAGTTTTAGTGGGACTTGTAAAAAAAAGTATTTAAAGGAAATGTTTCTGTATTCATGAATAAGTATTATAGCACAATGTTTATCAAACGGTTATATTTGTTTCTTTGTAATGGTATATCCTCGAGATTTTGTAAGCACATAAGAAAATGTTGTAATAATTTTCTTTCTAGAAAAGTAGAACACAAAGTGAAATTGGAAAAATTGCTCTCTTATCTACTAAATTTCTTTCTAGAATAGTTTTTTTGTAAAGGCCATATTTGTTGCAAATGACTACCTATTTCCAATGGATTTGCAATGGAAAATGTTCCGTTGTGAAAATGGCCATTGTTAATTTTTATAATGGATACTTTGGTGTCAGTTTTTAATTTGCAACCAATAAGTCATTGTAGACTCCCTTACAAATTAGTTGCGAAAATTTTTTACAATCTTAAACAAATTTCCAACATAAGTTAATTAACTTTTTTGAAATAAATTAATTTTTTAGATGAATAGTTGTTGCGAAATTCTTTTGCTTTTCAACAGATTTTGGCATTGCAGATTAATATTAATTATTTATTGCATTTTCATTATCAGAAATTATTTGCTAACCTCTTATGGCATCGGTCGTTGACGAACTTTCCTTTCCTTTGTCCTACTTCGAAAAGTGTCTTTTTGTAGTACTATCTTGGTGAGAAGTCGCCCACTTTTTGACGTTGCAAATAGAATGGAAAAATTATAAAATAATTCAAAATTAAGAAAATCAAGATGTTTCAACTTACCATGCTGGTCTCATACTCGGTGAAAGAATAGAGTCACCGTTGTGAGAAGGCCTAGTTTCGCTTTGAAGTGGACAAAGCACACTATCAATCCAATGATTCTTATTTCTTACACATCTCTCTCAAGCGCTCACGATCAATCTGCTTTAAATGGAGTGTCGTAGATAAAGCGTATTAGATATGTTAGACAATCATGGTAGCGTGAGACCTTGACTAATATGGCAATTAGAGACAATATGGTAAGATAAGAATGTTCTTGTTGGAAAGTATAACGACAAAGAGGCCACTCATTCATTTAGGGTTTTAACCAAAGATTATGTACCAGAATGAATAAATATCCATTTTATTGAGTACCGAAGAATTTTTAGATTTAATTTAGATTTAGAGTTGGTGCAACATCTATAATTACAAGAATTTTGTGGCATTAGAAACCTCTGCACGAGTGGATAAGATTTATGTAACTACAGGGAAAGAAATCTAAAGCTTCAGGTTCGAGTAAGCTATTCATGCATTTTCTCATCCTTGGAAATAAGTAGATTCTTAATAAAGTTACGACTGCCATTTCTGTTTTTTAGAAAAAAAATGATTATAAATTAGGCTTGACTTTCATAAAAGAAACATTAGAAGGTAAATTCCACTAACCCTTTATTTTTTCCCCAAAAAATAGATGTTTTTCAGTATGAGTTTCTTGGAACAACATAGTCTTCAAGAACCCATATATTGTTACGTTGCTTTGTTATGTATTCATCTTAATAATTGAAATCCTACTTCCACAAAATGTATTTTAACTAGTAACAAACATTCATTGTTTTTGGTTTTTACAAAATTACTTGTAAATTTATTAATTCACATACGTTTTTTAAAAATAAATGTAGAAAGATTGTTTAGTTTTATAGAGCTTAGAAATAATAGTATATTTAGAAAATTGTGGTATTTGGTAAATACCGTAGCACAATGTTTACCAATGGAAAGGCCATCAATTTTATCTTGTTTTTTTGTAATGATATTTGCTCAAGGTTTTGTAAACATGTAAAAAATAGTTATAGAAATTTCCTTCGTGGTAAAAGAGATCAAATATTATATGTAAGAGGTTTAATATATACTAATTAAAAAGAAAAAAAGATACTTCTACTATTAAGAATGTCTTTATTCCCCCTAAACTGAGGACATCTAAATTGATGGAGGGTTAAGCATTAACCCATTTAAAATTATTAAAAGTGTAAAGATAAAAAAATAGAGAGAATTGTCTTCATGGAGAAGGAGAAGGTATGTCCACCCTCTAAAATATAGCAAGTGAAAACTAAAATTATTAAATAATATAATAAATAAATGAGTTATCAAAAAACTCCTTAAATTGGGAAAATTCTGTTATGGACTCAGTTTATGTCCCAACTTATGGACCATGTGGCCTGTATTAATCCATACCACTATCCTTGTTATTCTTGTCTCTAGAATTAGAGATATATTTAATAACATGAAGTGATGTGGCTTAATACATGTCATAAGGTCCATTAGTGGAGACATGAATCGGGTCCGTAACATAATATTTCCTAAAGTTGGAGTTACTTATCAATTGAGAACATAAACCTTTTTTTTTTCCAGACAAGGACCTCTCAAAAGTTGAGCTAATGTGTTTTAAATAGCTTAAGGCAACACCAAATTTGAGGGCGCAACTCCCAAAATATTCATTTAATTTTCTTCCCCTCTTTCTCCAACTGTAAATTCTCTCAAAACCCCATGTTCAAATCTTCAATTTAGAAGCATCATACAACGAATCTTCACAAAAAAGTTAGTATATCGATCTTTAAGTATTTTTAATCATTTTCACCAATTTAAAATTTAAAAAAGATATCAAATTGTCCTAGATGTGAAAAAAATTTCAAAGCTTTGCATCCTTTAAAGGCCACCCCTGTCGTTCAACCAGGGGAGCCACGGCTCACCCCTCGCCACCGATCATGCGTGCTGTAAAGGTGCCCCTTGCCAGCGATCATGGCTAGGCCGAGGCTCCCCGAATCCCACACAAGGGTCGAGCCGAACCAACTTTAATTACTTTTTTAACTAATAAATTTTATTTTATTTTTTGTTTATTTTTGTTTAAGGTTTGTTTTATTTTATTTTATTATTGTAATGTGTTATTTATTTATTCTTAATATATATTATGTTTCAAATAAGCTTTAATCTTCTAAATTTATTTTAATTTTTTTTAGTTTGTATTTATTATATGTAAATTATTTAATGAATTATTTTAATTTTTAAAGAAAAAAAAAAAGCTTTGGCACTTGCAGTTCACAAGGGGTTCATTCACATTACCCCTGGTTGATCGCAAGGGGAATGGCCTGTGGTCCCTTGTAACCAACCAAGGTCATTATTATCAAGCCCCTCGTGAATTGAAAGGGACAACGTTCGGAATGCTAAGAAAAATCATAAATTTTCTTGTTTTGAGATTAAATTTTTCTCAAAATCGATGTTTTTCAAGACCTACATAGTGATTGTCTATGTTGAGGTTAAAAGCATATGAATAGTTTCTCATACAATTTATGTGTAAATAATTTCCTAATTTAAGAAAAAGATGAAAACAAGGAATCTCAAGATCAAAAAATAAACAAAAAGGTAAATCTAGTCCAATTGAAAATTCTATAATGTAGAAGTATTTTTTTTCTTCAAGGGAAGAAAATTAAATGTGGGATGTTAGATTAAATATGGATTCGTCCATTCATTAATTGCTTATTTGTTTTGGTACACAATTTTTACTATTTTGTACATGTGAATAGATAGTAGTATGCATGTCAATCATTCATTGAGTGAAGTGTACACGTGTCGAGCATTCATTAGTGCACCAAATTTTTCCACCAAGACAAAAAGTGGTTGCCGTCATTATAGTTGATTCCTTCTTTAAAAAGGCAGATTACTTCCAAAACTATTAATTTCCATTAAAAATTATACAACTCAAAGTTTCCGGTGCAGCCGTTTCTCCTTCTTCTCTTGAAGTTCATTCTTCTCTGCCTCTTTGACTGTTGGTTTTCCCTACTCTTCTTCTCCGCGGCTTCTGCTGCTGCTCTCCTCCAACCGTCGGCTTCCTTGGATCATTGCTTGATCTTTTACTGTGTGTGTTTGAGAAAGAACCGAAAGTAAGTGAGAGATAGAGAGAGAGAGAGAGAGAGGGTGTGGCACCTGTGATGGTTTTTTGGTTGAGGTCCAGATCTCGGGGTTTTGATCACCTCGTTACTCACCGGCAATGCCTCGACGTGGCCTGTTCTACATAGCTGCTACTCAGCGTTTTGTCTCTCTAGGTTCAGCACTGTTCCCACTGGCGGCCATTGTCCACGGCAGTGGTAAGACTTTCTTCTGATTTCTCTACCTTTAGTTTTACTATTAATTGTTTATTGTTTTTGCAGCCCTAGAGTTTTTTTTTCCTTGTTGATCAGAGAGAGGATCATTGTGTAATCCTTGTTCTCTTTTCTTTCCGCTGTTTTGTCTTTCTATTTTTGGCTTGTAATGGTAAATAGGCGTTGTAATAGTAATTAGTATCTACAACAAGTGGTATCAGAGTCGTGGTTTGGCTCATCGGCGCTGAGTTCCTCAGATCTGGCTAGAGAAGTTTCTCTTTCACTCTCCTTTTTAATTTTAGTTATTTTTCTGTTTATGTTTTTTTTTTCTCTCGGCTTGCCGCCGATTATTGCTATTGTTTCTAGATTGCCACCAGTAATCTGTTCTGTTTTTCAACTTGCTGCCGTTTCGTCTGATTTTTTGTTTAGGTTGCTTGGCTTACCGCCGATTACTATTACTGTTCTTCTTGCTGAATTGTGTTTCTATTCAGTTGTGCTATTTACTATTATTTATTTTTTTTGGGTATTGATCATGTTACTGTTCTGCTGCTAGTGTTCTTCCTGTTCTGTTCTTTTTTTGTTTTCAAAAAATTACGAAACTCAAGCCTGGCTTGAATCCGTGAGATTTCAAGTATCTGTGTCTTGGCGGGTTTTTCTGCTTTTTCAAAGTTTTGATTTTATTATTGTTATTCCCTCTGTTTTGTCTTTTTCTGTTTCTGGTAAGGCAATTTTTGTTGCTGCCGTGACTCTCGTTGTTTTAGTTATATTGGTTGTTTCTCGATTTTTGTGCTTCACGTTTTTGCGTCAGTTTTGTTAGAAAAATACAAATCAAGCAAACTATAACAAACCAATGCCGTTTTTCTAAAATTGTACTTTTCTATTTATCAAAAAATACCGGTCAGTTTTATTCTTTTCTCTCAAAACTTTTTCAAATCTTTCACTTTTCCTAGTCACTTAATCACACTTATTTGCCTTTGAAACATGTCAGTTCCAAAAATTGAAATTGACAAGTTTGATGGCAAATCTGACTTTGTAATGTGACGGAGGAAAATGAAAGCAGTTTTGGTACAAAATAAAATTGCACCCGCTATCTGTAGCCCTGAAGAGTATACGAAATCTTTGAAGGGTGAAATTCTTTTAGAAAAACTAGGTGATGCTCACAGTTGCCTCATCTTGCATTTAACTGATAATTTTTTACGAGAAATTGATGAAAAAAGACAATGCTTGTGAAATTTGGACTAAATTGGAAAAACTATATTTGGGAAAATGACTTTCAAATAAAATTTATTTAAAGCGCAGCTTTTCTGTTTCAAAATGAGCGGGTCAAAAACACTTTTACAAAATATGGATGATTTAGATAAAATTGCTTTGGAACTTCAAAACGTTGGAGAAAATATCTCTGATGAAAATATTGCAGTCATTTTATTAAATGCCTTATCGAAATCTTTTAACGATGTTAAATCTGTTGTTAAATATGACAGAGATGGTTTATCTCTTTCCGATGTTAAAACTACTTTGAAATCTAAGGATTTGGATTTACAAAAAGAAAATAAATCTCAAGGTGAAAATCTTTTTGTGCGAGGCAGAGTTGATCGGAGGGAACCTTCTAGTCACCGTTTTAAAAGTAAAAGGGCGATCCAAATCACGAGAGAAAAACAAAATAAAATGTTTTTATTGTGGCAAAGAGGGCCATATGAAAAACAAGTGTATTAAATAGATTAAAGATGAAAAACGACGTAAACATGGTAAAGGGAGTAATAAAACCCATGATTTTGATTCTAATGGTAATTCTATGTTTTTAGAGGTTTTGTGTGTAACTCTTTCTCCTTCATGTTCTGAAGTTGTTGATCATTAGGTCCTCGACTCTGGTTGTTCTTTTCATATGCACCCAACAAACACTGGTTTTTTTATTTCAAACCATTAAGTCAAGGAAAGGTTTTTATGGGAAATAATCAAGTTTGTGATATTAAAGGTATTGGTAATGTTTTCATCAAAATGCATGATGGTGTTACTAGGAAACTCACTAAGGTGAGATACGTGCCCGACTTACGTCGTAATCTTATCTCTCTTAGTCATTTAGACTCTTTGGGTTTTTCGTTTAAATCTAAAAACGGTGTTTTACATGTTTGTAAAGGAAACCTAGCCATGTTGAAAGGTTTTAGAAAAGAAACTTTATACATTCTTCTTGGTAAAACGGTTTGTAACTCCATTGCATTGATTTCAAAAACTGTTCCTGAAAACACTACGTTGTGGCATCGAAGGATCGGCCACACTAGTGAAAAGGGACTTTATTATTTACAAAAACAAAATCTTTTGTGTTGTGACAAGATTTATTCCTTGGATTTTTGAGACCACTGTGTTTTGGGAAAACAGCACAAAATCAGTTTTTCAACCAGCACTCACAAGTCTTCTGCAATACTCATTATATGCATTGTGATCTGTGGGGACCCGAAAAGGTTCCAACTTATGATGGTAATGTTTATTTCCTGTTGATTGTTGATGATTTTTCAAGGCATGTTTAGGTTTTACTTTTAAAAACCAAAGATCAAACTTTTGAAAAGTTTTGTGAATGGAAACGTTTTGCCGAAAATCATTGTAGAAATAAAATAAAAACTATCAGGACCGATAATGGTGTTGAATTTTGTAACTGTAAGTTTTCTAATTTGTGTGCATCGCATAGCCTTCTACAACATAGAACGGTTAGACATAACCCACAGCAAAATGGAGTTTCCAAAAGGATTAACCGTACCATTATGGATAAGGTTAGATGCCTTCTTGTTTCTTCTGGTGTCCCAAAACCTTTTTGGAGAGAAGCTGTTAGTACAGCTGTATACCTCATAAATAGATCCCCATCTACAGCCATAAACTTTAAGACTCCTATAGAACTCTAGTGTGGTAAACCTCCTAATCTTTCCAACTTTGCACATCAAAAGGAGGGTAAACTAGATCCAAGGTCTAGAAAGGGACTGTTCATAGGATATCTTAGTGGGGTGAAGGGATATAGAGTGTGGTTAAAGGGTGAACTTGGGGTAAAGGTTGTTATTAGTAGGGATGTTATCTTCAATGAGCTAGAAATGCCTTGCCTTAAGAATAAACTCGTCTCCGATAGTCCACCGAGTGTTCACACTCCTAGTAGTATTCCAGTGGAGGTGGAGTTCATCTCTTAAACTCCCTTAGAATCACCCTTAGAACCCGAAACTAATCCAGTGATTCCTACTCCATCCAGTAGCACACCTATTCCTTCTAGTATTCCTGAAACCCCTGATCTTGTTTTAGAAGGTTATGATGAGGAGGCAGAACATCCTGAGGCTCAGGCTCAAGCCTTTAAAGATTACCAACTTGCGAGGGATAGAGTCCGTAGGGTACCTAAGGAACATCCTCGGTATGGTTACTTCTACATTGTTTCATATGCTTTTGCTATTGCATCTTATGTGGAAGAAAGAGGACCATTGTGTTTTCCTGAGGTTTTGAAAAGCCCTAATCGTGTTTTATGGTTACGTGATATAAATGAGGAAATGACATCTTTAAACAAAAATAAAACTTGCATTCTTGTTCCAAAGCCTTCAAAACAAAAGTTAGTTGATTGCAAATGGATTTTCGAAATAAAAGAACTTGAGTCTTCTAAAGAATCTCCTAGGTTCAAGGCTAAGTTGGTTACAAAAGGTTTTTCACAAGTTGAGGGCATTGATTTTAATGAAATTTTTTCTCCTATCGTCAAATACAAAACGATCAGGATTATTCTTGCTCTTGTTGCGTTTTATGATCTAAATCTAGAACAACTTGATGTTAAAACCGCTTTCCTACATGGTGATCTCGAAGAGACTATATTTATGCGTCAACCACTAGGTTTTGAGGTTAAAGGTAGGAACACATGGCGTGTCTTTTGAAAAAGTCCTTATATGGACTTAAATAATGAACCAGGCAATGGTACAAGAGGTTTGACTCTTTTATGTTAAAAATTGGTTTTTCTAAAAGCAACTATGGTAGTTGTCTTTATTTTTCTGGTACCAATATTGATTTTCTTATCTATTTATTGCTTTATGTGGAGGATATGTTAATTGTTTGTAGACATAAAGCTAAAATTGATGATCTGAAATCTTTGTTGAAATCTGAATTCGATATGAAGGATTTGGGTATTGCATCCAAAATTCTTGGGATGTGTATTTCGAGAGATAGATCTGATCATTCCCTGTTTCTATCTCAAAAGCCCTTCCTTTAGAAAATCGTATCCAAATTTTCTATGCACCTGCGAAAACCTGTTATAACTCCTCTAGCAAGCCACTTCAAACTTTCTGACAAAACCTGTCCCATAACCGAAAGTGAGAAAAGAGATATGGCTAATATCCCTTATAGAATGGTAGGCTCAGTTATGTACTCAATGATATCTACCCGTCCTGACATTGCTTTTTCTATAAGCCTTCTCAGCAGATTTATGTCTAATCCTGGAAGAGATCATTGGGCTGCTTCAAGTGTCTATTGCGTTATCTCAACGAAACTTTAGATCGGGGTTTACAGTATCACGATTGGTCTGATTTTGAATTAATTGGATTTGTTGATTCGGATTTTGCAGGTGATGAGGAAGGTAGGAAATCTACCTCATCCTACTTCTTTACCCTAGCGGGTAATTGCATCTCGTGGAAGTCCCAACTACTGCCAGTAGTTGCCTTATCTACTACTGAGGCTGAGTATATCGCCGCAATGGAAGCGATCAAAGAAGCCATCTGGCTTCAAGGGTTATTGAATGAATTACACGTTTTACATTCAAAAGCTATTATTTATACTGACAGTCATAGTTTTTTTACATTTATGTAAAAATCCAGTTTATCATGACCGAACCAAACATATAGATGTCAAATACCATTTTATTAAAGAAAAGGTTTCTAGTGGTTTAATTGACATAGACAAGATTAGTGTGGATAATAATCTTGCAAATTTTGGTACTAAAATTGTTAACACTGACAAGTTTATGTTTTGTAGGGATTTCCTTCACCTGGATGTAGTTTGATTTACGGTATGTTTAAACAACGGTTGGAAAATATTGTTCGAGGTGGATTGTTGGCCTTTTGGGCCTTGTAGTCTTCCAAATATTTTTATTTTCCAGCCCATTTTATCTCCCCATGATGAATTGGACCTCAGTTGGAGAAGAGGTGCCCATTTGACTGGGTCAAGAAATATTGGGTCAGACCGGGCCTGGCCACCCAGGCTTCCTGTTGATGTCTCTGCTTTTTAATTCCCTCTCTCACCCACTCGTTTCCAGTGCAGCCGTTTTTCCTTCTTCTCTTGAAGTTCATTCTTCTCTGCCTTTTTTACTGTTGGTTTTTCCGACTCTTCTTCTCTTCTTCTCCGCGGCTGCTGCCACTGCTGTCCTCCGTCCGTCGGCTTCCTTGGATGATTGCTTGATCTTTTACTGTGTGTGTTTGAGGGAGAGCAAAAGTAAGAAAGAGATAGAGAGGTAGAGAGAGAGAGAGAGAGAGAGAGAGAGAGAGGGTGTGGCACCGGTGACGGTTTTTTGGTTGAGGTCCAGATCTGAGGGTTCCGATCACCTCATTAGTCATCGGCGACACCTCGACGCGGCCCGTTCTATACAGCTACTGTTCAGCATCTTGTCTTGCTCGGCTCGTCACTATTCCCTCCGGCGGCCATTGTCCGCGGTGGTGGTAAGCCTTTCTTCTGATTTCTCTACCTTTATTTTTACTATTAATTGTTTATTGTTTTTGCAGCCCTGGAGTTTTATTTTTCCTTGTTGACCAAAGAGAGCATCATTGTGTAATCCTTGTTCTGTTTTCTTTCTATTGTTTTGTCTTTTCGTTTTTTTTATTGCTTGTAATAGTAAATAACCGTTGTAATAGTAATTTGTTTGTACAACATGATAGATTTCTATCTAACATTCACTTCGTAAACCATGAGGCTTTTGCAAATCCGTCACAATTTTCTTGCACATATAATTTAAATTAAAATTTATACCGGTTAATTATTATATTGTTTTTTTTTTATTTTGGTATCAAAATTAACACATATTGGTAGCAAATTTTGTATAGTTCCTTTGTTTTCCTGCAAATGTATCATTTCAAATTACTCGGAACTTCATCGCTGATACTCTTATTTAAAAAATGAAATAAGAAATGCATATATTTATTAAAATATCTAATTTCATAAATAAATAACGAATATCTAAAATTCTAATTCTAAATTTCTAACAACTATGATGCTACAACCACAGTCACAGCGAGAAGAAGTGGCCGAAGTAGATGACCTAGGGATTCGAGGCATAATATGGCACCTGTCGTGTTAACTAAGGAATTTAAGGTTTTATTATCTTTGTCTTCAACAACTATTACAATAGATAAGCAATTATTCTAAATGACTTCAAACGGACAATTTTGTTCATTAAAAAAATGACTAGCTTTATCAAGCGTGGATATATTGATTATTAGAGTATATATATATATATGAATTGTTCAGATTGTCGGTACCATTTCTTATAACCTTTCTTATAACATTTCTAATTTAGTACTCCCTCCATGCCAAATCCTTGGTCCCATTTCAATTTTTCACATGGATTAAGATATTTAGTTAGACTAATAAATTTTGTTTTGATTTGTATTTTATACTCTTCTATTATATTAAAAGAATTCGACTTTTTGTCTTGAAAGTTTTCAAATGTAGATATGAAGTTATCGGAGTAGTGGGTGTGTTATTACCATTTCTTGTAAAATGGAGATATTGAGTAGATAAGATGTATGTTGATTGTTTAACTATCATTTATAAAAGGAAATGTGACCATAATTTAGGACGAAAGAAAAACAAAAGTGAGGCAAAAGATTTGCGACGGAGGGAGTATATTTTATTAATAAAACTTACCAAATAAAAGATAAACCTTAAAAAAAATAAGCACTAAAAAGAAAATATATTACTATAAAAAGAAGATGTTACAAGAAATGTTAAAAGACGTTCCTGGGTTAAACATATAGAGAACAATTTCAAATATTTAAAGCTGTAAATCAAAGGGAAGATATTGTAAGTCAAGACATAAAGCACATTAATAAGTAGTAAAATAAGGAATTCATATATACAAGGAAAGATTAATTATCCAGCTATACTAGTGAATTATTGGAAGCAACTTACTTAACCTAATCATGTGTAGACTCAATCTGTAGCTAGCTGCTAAGATAAATAACAACCAACATTTACTTGTAACATTTTAATCATCTTTGACACATTTCTTTAACTTTATACAAAAAAAGGAATATTTGTCACAAGTTATCTATGATCATTTGCCGATGTTTCCTTCAAAAAGAAGTTCCAAGCTAGTAATTCAACTCTGATTACAAGCCCACCTTGTAATAATGATGCAAAAATTAAACGATTGTATAAATGATAAATCAGCGTCATGCTTTTCGATATATAGATAAGGCGTTGTTATGACAATAGAAAAGAAAGCATATATACGAGAAACCAATGAAACAAAACCGTTGTAACAATCCGGTATCTTTTTTTCTTTTTTCTTTCTAGCTTCAAGGACCCTAGAGGAATAAATTACTGATATTTTAGCTTTTTTTGCTTGCAAAGCAATCTGGTAAGTTGCTGGCAGGTTCAGTGGATAATTCAAGGCCAGATGAGGAAATTACTGTTGACAGGGACCCTCCAACTTATCTCACATATGTTAGATTTATTTTCTTTCATTAAGGAATGGGGAATTCTAGTTGCTCGACATGAGAACCACGTGAAGATTAATTGAACATGATGATTTTTCTTTGGATTAGGATGAAAAGTGAATGCAGGAAGTGATACATAATCATTCATGTTACCATGACAATAATTATACCACTACTACTACAAGCATTACTATTAAGGCAGAGCGGATATATAATTCTTATATAAGTTCAAGAGAGGATAATGGATTGAAATTTTTGTTCTGCAAATAATTTTGAAATACAATTGATTGCATAATTTACTTCTCCATAAGTGAATTCTCGTTTAGCCTGTACTGGAACTATTTATTTGACAGCTAGATATGTTTTACATGTCACACTAAAGTAAACGAGGAAGGTCTATAAGGAAAAATAGGTTTGTGGAAATGCTTCTGTCGAATGGATAAACGAGGAGGGTTTAAAGAGGCTAGTATAGGGTTTAAACAGGCTAGGATGTTTACCGAATGGGTTCTATTTGTTTCTTTGTAATGATAAGATTTTGTAAGCACATAAGAAAATGTTATAATAATTTTCTTTCTAGAAAAGTAAAACACAAAGTGAAATTGGAAAAATTGCTCTCTTAACTACTAAATTTCTTTCTAGAATAGTTTTTTTGCAACAACCATATTCATTGCAAATGATCACCTGTTTCCAATGGATTTGCAATGGAAAATGTTTCGTTGCAAAAATGCTCGTTGTTAATTTTTGTAATGGCTACTTTGGTGTCCGTTTTTAATTTGCAACCAAAAGGTCATGGTAGACTACCTTACAAATTAGTTGAGAAAATTTTTTAGTGTTTTAAAAGAATTTGCAACGACAAGTTAATTAATTTTTTTGAAATAACTTAATTTTTTAAAATGAATAGTTGTTGCGAAATTCTTTTGCTTTTCAATAGATTTCGGCATTGCGAATTAAAATTAATTATCTATTGCACTTTCATTATTAGAAATTGTTTGCTAACCTCTTATGTCATCGGTCGTTGATGAACTCTCCTTTCCTTAATCCTACTTTGGAAAGTGTGTCTTTGCGTGGTATTATTTTGGTGAGAAGTTGCCCCACTTTTTGAAGTTGCAAATAGAATGAAAATTTTAAATAATTCAAAATTAAGGAAATCGAGATGTTTCAACTTACCATACTCTTCTCGTACTTGGTGAAAGAAATGGAGTCACTGTTGTGAGAAGGCCTACTCATTGTAGCCTAGTTTCGGTTTGAAGTTGACAAAGCACACTATCAATCCAATGATTCTTATTTCTTATACATCAATGTCCAGTGCTCACGATCAATCTGCTTTAAATGGAGTGTTGTAGATAATGCGTATTAGATATGTTAGACAATTTTGGCAGCGTGGACCTTGACTAATGTGGTAATTAGACACAATATGGTAAGAGAAGAATGTTCTTGTGGGAAAGTATAACGACAAAGAGGCAACTTATTCGTTTCGGCTTTTAACCAAAGATTATATACCAGAATGAAGAATTATCCATTTTATTTAGTACTAAAGAATTTTTAGATTTAATTTAGATTTAGATTTGGTGTATCGTCTATATTGGCAAGAATTTTGTGGCATTAGAAACCTCTGCACGGGTGGATAAGAATTATGTTACTACCGGGAAAGAGATCTATAACTTCAGGTTCGAGTAAGCTATTCAAGCATTTTCTTTTCCTCAGAAATAAGTAAAGAAGTAGATTCTTAATAAAGTTACAAATGCCATTTCTATTTTTTAGAAAAAAATGACTATAAATTATGCTTGACATTCATAAAAGAAACATTAGAAGGTAAATTCCACTAACTCTTTATTTTTTTTTCCGAAAAATAGATGTTTTTCAGTATGTGTTTCTTGGAACAACATAGTCTTCAAGCACCCATATATTGTTACGTTGCTTTGTTATGTATTCATCTTAATAATTGAAATCCTATTTCCACAAAATGTATTTAAACTACTAACAAACATTCATTGTTTTTGGTTTTTACAAAATTACTTATAAATTAATTAATTTAAATACGTTTTTTAAAGATAAATATATAAAGATTGTTTAGTTTTATAGAGCTTAGAAATAATAGTATATTTAGAAAACTGTGGTATTTAGTAAATACTGTAGCACATTAATTACCAATGGGAAGGCCATCAATTTTATCTTATTTTTTTTGTTATCATATTTCCTCAAGGTTTTGTAAACATGTAAAAAATAGTTATAGTAATTTCCTTCGTGGTAAAAGAGATCAAATATTATATTTAAGAGGTTTAGTATATACTAATTGAAAATAAGAAAAGATACTTCTATTATTAAGAATGTCTTCTTTCCCTCTAAACTAAGGCCATCTAAATTGGTAGAGGGTTAGGCGTTAACCCATTTAAAATTATTAAAAGTGTAAAGATAAAAAAAATATAGAAAATTACCTTAATAGAGAAGGAGAAGGTATGTCCATCCTCTAAAATATAGCAAGTGAAAACTAAAATTATTAAATAATATAATAAATAAGTGAGTTATCAAAAAACTCCTTAAATTGGAAAATATCTGTTATAGACTCGGTTTATGTCCCTACTTATGGACCATGTGGCCTGTATTAAGCCATATCGATATCCTTGTTTTCTTGTCTCTAGAATTGGAGATATAATTAATAACATGAAGTGATGTGGCTTAATACATACCATAAGGTCCATTAATGGAGACAGAATCGGGTCCGTAACATAATATTCCCTAAAGTTGAGCTAGTATATTTGCAATAGCTTAAGGCAACACCAAATTTTAGGGCGTAACTCCCAAAATATTCATTTAATTTTCTTCGCCTCCTTCTCCATCTGTAAAATTCTCTCAAAACCCCATGTTCAAATCTTCAAGTTAGAAGCATCAAACAATGAATATTCACAAAAAAGGTTCGTATATCGATCTTTAAGTGTTTTTAATCATTTTTACCAATTTAAAAAATGATATCAAATCGTCCTAGATCTAAAAAAAAAAATCAAAGCTTTGCGTCCTTTAAAGGCCACCCCCATCGTTGGACCAGGGGAGCCACGGCTAGGCCTCGGCACCGATGAGGCGTGCTGTAAAGGTGCCCCTTGCCAGCGACCAAGGCTGAGCCGAGGCTCCCCTTATCCCGCACAAGGGCCGAGCCGAACCAACTTTAATTATTTTTTTAACTAATTCATTTTATTTTTTTAGTTTATTTTGCTTAAGTTTTGTTTTATTTTATTTTATTATTACAGTGTCTTATTTATTTATTTCTAATATATATTCTGTTTCAAATATACTTTTATCTACTTAATTTATTTTATTTCTTTTAGTTTGTATTTATTATGTTTAAATTATTTAATGAATTATTTTAATTTGTAAAGAACAAAAGAAAAAAGGTTTGGTGCTTAAAGTTCATAAGGGGCTCGTTCACAGCGCCCCTGGTTGGTCGCAAGGGGAGTGGCCAGTGGTCCCTTGTAACCAACCAAGGTCATTGTTATCAAGCCCCTCGTGAATCGCAAGGAACAACGTTCGGAATGGTAAGAAAAATCATAAATTTTCTTGTTTTGAGGTTAAATTTTATCTCAAAATTAATGTTTTTCAAGACCTACATAGTGATTGTCTACGTTGAGGTTAAAAGCATATGAATAGTTTCTCATACAATTTATGTGTGAAGAATTTCTTAATTTAAGCAAAAGATGAAAACAAGGAAACTAAATAACAACAAATAAACAAAAAGGTAAGTCTAGTCCAATTGAAAAATCTATAAAGTAGAAGTTTTTTTTTCCTTCAAGGGGAGAAAATTAAATGTGGGTTGTTAGATTAAATTTGGATTCGTCCATTCATTAATTGCTTGTTTGTTTTGGTACAAAATTTTTTATCTTTTGCACATGTCAACACATAGTAGTATACGTGTCAATCATTCATTGAGTGAAGTGTACACGTGTCGAGCATTCATTAGTGCACCAAAATTTTCCACCTAGACAAAAATTGGTTGCCATCATTATAGTTGATTCCTTTTTTAAAAGGGCAGGATTTCTTTCTAACTATTAATTTCCATTATAAATTGCACAACTCAAAGTCTATGAACTTATAGAATACGAATCCTTAAAATGTAAATAATTTGTTGGATAACAATGCGTATATTTATTAGAAAAAAGAGGAATAATGAATATAATTATGAATTCACCATGTGGCCATATTTTCATTAGTTCCTATTAATTTAAAGAAGAAAACTTCAACGTTGAAAATATTGTATTAGATTATGTTAAGTATTATTATATATTAGATGAAAGATGTGAGATGCCATACCCCGTACGTACCTCACACGTGACACATAAGTGTTGATGTCACTAGTGTAGAGTTTGAAATTTGAGTTAACGGAGTAAAGTTTTGGGATATAACAATAGTTTTGTTGTACGGAGTAAACTAGCCTGTACATATCACATGCAAATAACTTTTATTTTAATTTATGAATTTAATTTTCCTATTTATACAAGTCAGTTGATTTCTCTTTAGGGGAAATATATACCCTAGCGAGCCCCTATCTTTGTGCAATTGAAAAATACTTTGATTTTCGCACCATACATTTTAATTAATGCCAGTCAAGCCAACTCCTCTATCAAAGGTATTAAAGAGGAGAAGTTTCTACTAGAGCAATAAAAGATTGTTAAAGGAAAAGTTTTGTTAAAGATTTGTTATATTTATTAGTCCTATAACAAAGTATATACATCTAAAATGTGACTTGATTAATTTTAGTTTCCTAATTCTTCCTCTTTTAAGTACTTTTGAGTTTATGTACGTATATATTTAAATGAAGTGGGGGATACTCCATCCTAACTAGCTTATTGATTTTTTTGGATTGTAGATAATTTTTATCGTGCATTGTGCATTGAGCTGAGTACTTATTGAGTAGTTCAATTGGTGAGGAAGGTCAAGGAAGAGTTTCGAGATATTTTTATTTGTCTCGCTCTCAAGTAATTTAAGATAGCTAAGACATGGATTCAAAAACAAAGGATGTCGTAGAAGATTTAAGATGTCATATAACAAAATTTAGCTACATGCATAATCCTGGACAAAACAAGAAAGCATCGGGTAGCTTGTCCAAGGAAATGAAGAGAGAGCATGTGCATAAATGCATGGAGGATGAAGATAGTGACTTTCTTAAATGTTTGAATGCCGAACACACATCACTTGTTGATGATCCAAAACCCGAATTTTCAATTAATTGTGGTGATGATCCAAGCTATGCATTGTTTTTGAGTAATTTTGAAGAATGATGGATCCTCTTATGTGCTCGAGGCCAATGAAAAAACTGGGTTAACAAAGCCACTAAAGTATATGGAAAATTATCCAAATGGTGAAGATGAAAATGATTTGGATAGTCTTGTTATAACTGAGGGAATTGAGTTTCAAAGTAATTATGATTGCGACTATAAATTGTTCTTTGAAAAGATGAGGCTTGAAGGTTCTAATGTGATCTATCAATATAAGAATGGTGCATCTGTAATTTATTATGGCCTTATCTTCCTTAATTCTCAAAAAGATGACAACGTTGTTTCTAAGAAATGGAAGTATACAGACGCTGCTCAGCATGAAACAATAAGCAAGGCCATAAGTTATCCCTTTCCACTATTTTGGATACTTTTATTGAATTGATCCTTCTTTAATTTTCCTTCAATTTATTGCGAATATTTCTTGTCTAATTTCTATTTTGTTTTTGTACATTTATTAAGCCAAAAGATGTCAACAACCATTGTGGCTGTCCACAACAAACAATGTGTTCTAACTTCAGGGTGCAAATATTAGAAATTCTTCGCAAACCTTATTGTAAAGAGGAGCATGAAAGGCTTATGCATGAAATCACTAAGCGGAAGCCTCAACATAAGCATAGAGATTTGCGCTCTAGCGGGGTAAAATTTTATCCCTCAGATAAAATGGGAAAATCATTGCTTGATCATCATTTGGGTGAGTCGATTATTATCTAGGATTTTTCATATTACCATTATTTATCGCTTTATAAATTGTCCAATTAAACTCATCAATGGATGAAAAATATTATTTCTCCTTTGTTGATATATGATAGCAATCTACTCCTATTATCGACTTTTTTTATACATCTTCACTATTTACTTTATATATTTCTTTATTTATTTATGAGCGATTCATTTGCCCAAAATTAAACATCAATTCAATGCAAATATATGTAAAGTTGAAATAATTAATTTTCACAGAAAGGTGTCCCCTTACTAGTGATCAGATCTTTTTCTATAGATATATTTACTCTCACCTTTTCTTGAGTTTATATTACAATTAAAACGATGGAAATCTTTGATCTTCATAATTTTCACATATTGAAATAAACTCTACAGTTCTTAAAAGGAAGATTGAAGAAGCAGTTGCTGCCAATAATGATCTTAAGCAGTTGAATTTGTTACGTGGCTTTTTCTTTTGGCTACAAGTTAGGAAATTATTTATGTTGTACGTTATTGAGATTGTTCTTGCTTACTTTTTTTTTTAGCAAATAAATTATTTTTAAAAAAAGTTAACAAAGACAGTATTAGCAGGGGGGAGGAAGGCATATCCCTAATTTTATTTCTAGCTAAACTAGGATTACTATTATGTTTTATGATGGCAGGATTTTAGTCTTATTGCATGGCTAAATGTTTTTTACATGGTCACATAACTAGAAAATCTCAAGAAGTGATGGTCAAAACAAGTAAGTTTAGGAGGAACAATTTCTAGCGTCACCTCTTTGTTTCAAAAGTAAAGTACTCTAGCACAGTCAAATTTGTATAGTTAGGAGCTTATGTAATAAAAATACCTAGATATGTTGGAAGTTATTTGTTTCCATTCTTATTGTTCTCGTGTCTAATTAACATAACAAAATTATGACTACAAGGGGTATGCGTAAGCTTCATTAATCACATTATGTCTTCCACCATGCATAAATAGAATTTAGAAATATTGTTCTATTAGGACAGTTCCATAATGAAATAGTAGTGGGTTTAATGGATTTTTTTGTACCGTACAAATCTTTCATTTTTAGGATTAAAATGATTTAACATTGCGAGTCTAACTTTTAGAGCATATACTCACGAGTAAACTTTTCCTATTACAGTTAATCAACAATTTATTGTTATTTATCTCTTCATTTGTCTTCATATTATTTCTATTCTAGTGGTTAATTTATTCAAATAAGTAGCTTCTTATATGGACATTTATTGTATATTGCTTTAGAATCTCACTAATGACGAATCATTCATTCCATGGAACGACAAAGAACATGTTGATGTGCAGCTAGAAGGATCCTAAGGTTTCAGTTGCTTGATTCCTTAAAATATATGAAGGATGAAGAAATATTTTTGTAGACGATCACATATTCTACAGTTTAGTGAAATAGAGTGCAAAATCTATTTTGTCATTATGAAGGAATCATTGACATACATTTATCTTTATTGAACCTTTTTACGTATGTTGTGCAAGAAAGTTAAAAGAATAATGAACAAAGTTCTTGAACTAAAATGCGATTATCTTATTTGTAAGGTAACATATATCTTCATTCTACAATAAGTATAATTATAGAATATTATTAAATTCTCTATGGTGAAGTTTGAGCATATATCTTTATTATTGAAATTCCGAATGAAATGAATAACAATATTCTAGTTTACCAGTGACAATGCCGGGAACTTTTAGCTTGAGAATCTAGGCTTGTGAGTCCTGGTTATCTTGATATGTAGGCAAAGAGTTTAGGCATTTTTCTTGACATTAGGCTAAGATTTTTTAGCTTTGCTCGAGTTTATGCAAACTTACAGTATAGAGTTCTCAGTTTTATGTGTCTTCCTTTATTAACTGGCAAATTAGAATTTTGATTAGATATTTAAAGTGGAAATGTGAAACACTAAGGAATAGACATGTCCATTGCAAATCTGGAGAACATTCGAGAAAAAAAACTACCCACGAGACAAGATGCCTCTAATGTCAGATAGGTATCAGCAAATGCAAATATAGTTTACGTGCATTAAGCAGAAATCTATATAAGATTTTTCTTATTTTCATTATTCTCTCTATTACAATGATTCTTGTACTACAAAGGTAAGAGTCATCCTATGTATGATTAGAGCCTTCATTAGATTTAAGTACCTAATTAGGATTTTAGAATTTGCATATGGAGGATTCTAAAAATTCATTAGAAATGTGACCTTCATCACCACATACAATTGTAATTATAAGTAATGGCTACCCACATGAGTGTCATAGACATGATAGATTAGGAGTTATCTCATTTGTCACATCCATTTTAGAGACTAGTTCCCCCTATTATTTCTATGACTTTATTGACTTATGATGAGATGGTTAGCCTATACGGGCAAGTAGGCTTCTTGTTCCCCTTCCCAGAATGCAACAATTTGTGTCCTATACCATTACTACACACATATCAAGAGAGTTAAGAGATGAAAGATAAAGTAGCTCATACTTCCATCAGTAACAGTAATATGACTCAAAGGGTTCTTAGTTTGGGTACTTTGTCCAATTAGTTACTTTATAAGGAATAATTTATTTTCGAGTTCTGAAACTACTAAAAAATGCAATCAATTTGCAACAACAAACAATATAGGAGCATAGCTGTGGAAAGCAATGGTATTTATGGCTTTGTGACAAAACTCTCCGTAACTATATTCCATGTCAAAAGTTGCCACAAACTTATACAAAGTCACAAATTAACACTATTGCATGGTAACTGAAGTTTTCTATCAATTGTCCAGAAGTTTCACCATTGGAAAAATACTCTGTGCTTGGACTGATTTTTTTTTTAAAACTAATTTGTAAACATTTATCACAATTTACTATGAGTTTTTGATAGATTTCTATCTAACATTCACTTTGTAAAACTAGAGGCTTTTGCAAATCCATTGCAATTTTCTTGCACATTTCAATGAAATTAAAATTTATACCGGTCAATTATTATATTGTGCTTTATTTTATTTTGGTTTCAAAATTAACACATATTGGTCGCAAATTGTGTATAGTTTCTTTGTTTTCTTGCAAATGTATCATTTCAAATTACTCGCAACTTCATTGCTGATATTCTTATTTAAAAAATGAAATAAGAAATGCATATATTTATTAAAATATCTAATTTCATAAATAAATAAATAACGAATATCTAAAATTCTAATTCAAAATTTTCTAACAACTATGATCCTACAACTGTAATCGCAGCGAGAAGAAGTGGCCAAAGCAGATGACCCAGGGATTCGAGGCATAGTATGGCAATGTCGTGTTAACTAAGAAATTTAGGTTTTGTTTATCTTTGTCTTCAACAACTACTACAATAGATAAACAATTATTCTGAATGACTTCAAACGGGCTAGTTTTGTTCATTAAAAAACTGACTAGCTTTATCAAGCGTGGATATATTGATAATTACAGTATATATATGAATTGTTCAGATTGTCGATACCATTTCTTATAACCTTTCTTATAACATTTCTAATTTAGTACTCCCTACATCCCAAATCCTTGGTCCCATTTCAATTTTTCACATGGATTAAGATATTTAGTTAGACTAATAAATTTTATTTTGATTTGTCTTTCATACCATTATATGATATTAAAAGAATTCGACTTCTTGTCCCGAAAGTTTTCAGAAGTAGATATGAATTTATCGGAGTAGTGGGTGCATTATTAGTATTTCTTGGAAAATGGAGGTATTGAGTAGAGAAGATATATGTTGATTGTTTAACTATCATTTATAAAAGGAAATGAGACGATAATTTAGGACGAAAGAAAAAGGAAAGTGAGACAAAAGATTTGCGACAAAGGGAGTATATTTTGATAATAAAACTTACCAAATAAAAGATAAACCTTTAAAAAAAAAGATAAGCACTAAAAAGAAAATATATTACCATAAAAAGAAGATGTGAGAAGAAATGTTAAAAGACGTTCCTTGGTTATATATATGGAGAACAATGTCAAATATTTAAAGTTGTGAATCAAAGGGAAGATATTGTCAATCAAGACATAAAGCACATTAATAAGTAGTAAAATAAGGAATTCATATATACAAGGACAGACTAATTATCCAGCTATACTACCGAATTATTGGAAGCAACTTACTTAACCTAATTATGTGTAGACTCAATATGTAGCTAGCTACTAAGATAAATAACAACCATGATTTACTTGTAACATTTTAATCATCTTTGACACATTTCTTTAGCTCTATACAAAACAAGGAATATTTGTCACAAGTTATCTGTGGTCATTTGCCCATGTTTCCTTCAACAAGAAGTTCCAAGCAAGTAATGCAACTCCGATTACAAGTGCCACCTTGATATAATGATGCAAAAGTTTCACTATTCTATAAATGATAAAGTAGCTTCATGTTTTTTGATATATAGATAGGGCGTTGTTATGACAAAGAGAAAAGAAAGCATATATATGAGAAACCAATGAAACAAAACCTTTGTAACAATCCGGTATGTTTTTTTCTTTTTTCTTTCTATCTTCAAGGACCCTAGAGGAATAAATTACTTACGTTTATATCTTTTTTGCTTGCAAAGCAATCTGGTAAGTTGCTGGCACGTTCAGTGGATAATTCAAGGCTAGATGAGGAAATTATTGTTGACAGGAACCCTCCAACCTATCTCACTTGTGTTAGATTTATTTTCTTTCATTAAGGAATGGGGAATTCTAGTTGCTCGACATGAGAACCTCCTGAAGATTAATTGAACATGATGATTTTACTTTGGATTAGGATGAAAAGTGAATGCAGGAAGTGATACATAATCATTCATGTTACAATGACAATGATTATACCACTACTACTACAAGTATTACTATTAAGGCAGAGTGGATATATAATTGATATATAAGTTCAAGGGAGGATTGTGGGTTCAAAATTTTATTCACCAAATACTTTTGAAATACAGTTGATTGCATAATTTATTTCTCTATAAGTGAATTCTAGTTTAGCCTGTACTGGACCTATAGTTGACACCTAGATAGGTTTTACACGTCACACTAAAGTAAACGAGCATGATCAATAAGGAAAAATAAGTTTGTGGAAATGCTTATGTCGAATGGATAAACGAGGAGGGTTTAAAGAGGCTAAGATAGTGGCATAAGCTATTGACTCTCTTTGAACCATATAGTCATCAAGCACCTATATTTTGACCACCTGGCTTATTTCTTGATAATCTTATTTCTTAGTTCTAAAAAAAATATATTTAAATTATTGACCAACAATCATTTCTTTGGGTTTTTACAAAAATATTCCAATATTTATTAAATTAAACACTTTTTAATTCAAAATACATGTATACAGTCTTAGTTTTAGTGGGACTTATAAAAAAAAGTATTTAAAGAACATGTTTCTGTAGTCATGAATAAATATTATAGCACAATGTTTACCAAACGGGTTATATTTGTTTCTTTGTAATGGTATATCCTCAAGATTTTGCAGGCACATAAGAAAATGTTGTAATAATTTTCTTTCTAGAAAAGTAAAATACAAAGTGAAATTGGAAAAATTGCTCTCTTATCTACTAAATTTCTTTCTAGAATAGTTTTTTTGCAACGACCATATTCGTTGCAAACTACCCATTTCCATCGGATTTGCAATAGAAAATGTTCTGTTGCGAAAATGGCCATTGTTAATTTTTATAATTGATGCTTTGGTGTCAGTTTTTAATTTGCAACCAACAAGTCATTGTAGACTCCCTTACAAATTAGTTGAGAAAATTTTTACAATCTTAAACAAATTTCCAACATAAGTTAACTAATTTTTTTGAAATAACTTAATTTTTTAGATGAATAGCTGTTGCGAAATTCTTTTCCTTTTCAACAGATTTTGGCATTGCGGATTAATATTAATTATTTATTGCACTTTCATTATCAGAAATTGTTTGCTAACCTCTTATGGCATCGGTCGTTGACGAACTTCCCTTTCCTTTGTCCTATTTCGAAAAGTGTCTTTTTGTAGTACTATCTTGGTGAGAAGTCGCCCACTTTTTGATGTTGCAAATAGAATAGAAAAATTATAAAATAATTCAAAATTAAGAAAATCAAGATGTTTCAACTTACCATGCTGTTCTCACACTCGGTGAAAGAAATAGAGTCACCGTTGTGGGAAGGCCTACTCATTGTAGCCTAGTTTCGCTTTGAAGTGGACAAAGCACACTATCAATCCAACGATTCTTATTTCTTATACATCTCTCTCAAGCGCTCACGATCAATCTACTTTAAATGGAGTGTTGTAGATAAAGCGTATTAGATATGTTAGACAATTCTTGCAGCCTGAAACCTTGACTAATATGGCAATTAGAGACAATATGGTAAGAGAAGAATGTTCTTGTTGGAAAGTATAACGACAAAGAGGCCGCTCATTCATTTAGGCTTTTTAACCAAAGATTATGTACGAGAATGAATAAATATCCATTTTATTGAGTACCGAAGAATTTTTAGATTTAATTTAGATTTAGAGTTGGTGCATCGTCTATAATGGCAAGAATTTTTCGGCATTAGAAACCCCTGCACGGGTGGATAAGATTTATGTAACTACAGGGAAAGAGATCTAAAGCTTTAGGTTCGAGTAAGCTATTCATGCATTTTCTCGTCCTTGGAAATAAGTAAATAAGTAGATTCTTAATAAAGTTACGAATGCTATTTCTGTTTTTTAGAAAAAAATGATTATAAATTATGCTTGACTTTCATTACAGAAACATTAGACGGTAAATTCCACTAACTCTTTATTTTTTCCCCAAAAAATAGATGTTTTTCAGTATGAGTTTCTTGGAACAACATAGTCTTCAAGCACCCATATAATGTTACATTGATTTGTTATGTATTCATCTTAATAATTGAAATCCTATTTGCACAAAATGTATTTTAACTAGTAACAAACATTCATTGTTTTTGGTTTTTACAAAATTACTTGTAAATTTACTAATTCAAATACGTTTTTTAAAAATAAATGTATAAAGATTGTTTAGTTTTATAGAGCTTAGAAATAATAGTATATTTAGAAAATTGTGGTATTTGGTAAATACTGTAGCACAATGATTACCAATGGAAAGGCCATCAATTTTATCTTTCTTTTTTGTAATCATATTTGCTCAAGGTTTTGAAAACATGTAAAAAATAGTTATAGAAATTTCCTTCGCGGTAAAAGAGATCAAATATTATATGTAAGAGGTTTAATGTATACTAATTAAAAAGAAAAAAAGATACTTCTACTATTAAGAATGTCTTTCTTCCCCCTAAACTAAGGACATCTAAATTGATGGAGGGTTAGGCATTAACCCATTTAAAATTGTTAAAAGTGTAAAGATAAAAAAATAGAGAAAATTGTCTTCATAGAGAAGGAGAAGTTATGTCCACTCTCTAAAATATAGCAAGTGAAAACGCAACTCATTAAGTAATATAATAAATAAGCGAGTTATCAAAAAACTCCTTGAATTCGGAAAATTATGTTATGGACCAGGTTCACATCCATACTTATGGACCATGTGGTCAGTATTAAGCAATATCACTATCCTTGTTATTGTTGTCACCAGAATTGGAGACATAATTAGTAACATGAGGTGATGTGACTTAATATATGCAATAATATTCTCTAGTGTTGGAGTTACTTATCAATTCAGAACATAAACCTTTTTTTCAAGACAAGGACCCCTCAAAAGTTGAGCTAATATGTTTGAAATAGCTTAAGGCAACACCAAATTTAAGGGCGCAACTCCCAAAATATTCATTTAATTTTCTCCCCCTCCTTCTCCAACTGTAAAATTCTCTCAAAACCCCATGTTCAAATCTTCAATTTAGAAGCATCATACAACGAATCTTCACAAAAAAAGGTTAGTATATTGATCTTTAAGTGTTTTTAATCATTTTTACAATTTAGAATTTAGAAAATGATATCAAATCGTCCTAGATGCGAAAAAAATTTCAAAGCTCTGCATCCTTTAAAGGCCACCCCTGTCGTTCGACCAATGGAGCCACGGCTCACCGTCGCCACCGATCAGGCGTACTGTAAAGGTGCCCCTTGCTAGCGACCGGGAGTCGGGGCGAGGCTCCCCTGGATCCCACACAAGGGTCGAGCCGAACCAACTTTAATTACTTTTTTAACTAATTAATTTTATTTTATTTTGTTTATTTTTTTTAAGTTTTGTTTTATTTTATTTTATTATTGTCATGTCTTATTTATTTATATATTTTTAATATATATTCTGTTTCAAATAAGCTTTAATCTACTTAATTTATTTTATTTTTTTATTTGTATTTATTATTTGTAAATAATTTAATGAATTATTATAATTTTTAAAGAACCAAAAAAAAAAAAGGCTTTGGCACTTGCAGTTCACAAGGGATTCGTTCACAGTGCCCCTGGTTGATCGCAAGGGAAATGGCCAGCGGTTCCTTGTAACCAACCAAGGTCATTGTTATCAAACCCCTCGTGAATTGCAAGTAACAACGTTCGGAATGTTAAGAAAAATCATAAATTTTCTGGCTTTGAGATTAAATTTTTCTCAAAATCGATGTTTTTCAAGACCTACATAGTGATTGTCTACGTTGAGGTTAAAAGCATATGAATAGTTTCTCATACAATTAATGTGTAAACAATTTCCTAATTTAAGCAAAAGATGAAAACAAGGAATCGAAAGATCAAAAAATAAACAGAAAGGTAAATCTAGTCCAATTGAAAATTCTATAATATAGAAGTATTTTTTTTCTTCAAGGGGAGAAAATTAAATGTGGGTTGTTAGATTAAATATGGATTCGTCCATTCATTAATTGCTTATTTGTTTTGGTACACAATTTTTTATATTTTGTACATGTGAATAGATAGTAGTATACATGTCAATCATTCATTGAGTGAAGTGTACACGTGTCGAGCATTCATTAGTGCACCAAAATTTTCCACCAAGACAAAAAGTGGTTGCCGTCATTATAGTTGATTCCTTCTTTAAAAAGGCAAGATTACTTCCAAAACTATTAATTTCCATTAAAAATTGTACAACTCAAAGTTTATGAACTTATGGAATACGAATCCTTAAAATGTAAATAATTTGTGGATAACAATGCGTATATTTATTAGAAAAAAGAGGAGTAATGAATATAATTATGAATTCACCATGTGACCATATTTTCATTAGTTCCTATGAATTGAAAGAAGAAAATTTCAACGTTGAAAATATTGTATTAGATTATGTTGAGTAAGTTATATATTAGATGAAAGATGTGTGATGCCATACCCCGCAAGTACCCCATACATAACACATAAGTGTTGATGTCACTAATGAAGAGTTTGGAATCTGACTTAGTGGAGTAAAGTTTTGGGTTATAACGATAGTTTTGTAGATGCTTAGGAAAGAGAGTAAAATTTTATTAGTACAAGTATTCGTTAGGGGAGTTTACGAATATCTTAAGTTGATTATTTTTTTTTTAGTATACTTAGCATGCACATTTTAGGGATCTAAACGTAATTTTTTTGGGACAGTATAAATCTTCTAGATAGATTTTTATTGGTCTAAAATTGAGATTAGATAAATTTTATTATTCTTATCATTAATATTAATATTATTGTTATGTGGCAATTATTTCTTCGAATGACACATGCATGATTAATTCTTACCATGAAGGAGAAAGTTATCAACCGAAGTTCTTAAGAAGATAAACCACTCACACACCCCCTTCCTCACCGTCATGCACCACCTACCCCTCCCCTTCCCCTCCCCTTCCCTCTCAACCAAGTTTTTGCCACTATTCATATGATGTCTTACCTTCTAAGTTTTTCCCTTTCCCTCATTTGTTTTTGCTTCTCCCTTGTGTAATCTTAGAGAAGCCGTATGAAAGTTTTCTTCTCTCTTCTTCTTTCTTACTAGATTCTAGTTCTCCCTTTTTCGATTAAGTTGTATAAAGAGCTTTGAATTAGTTTACTATTCATTCTTCTTTAATCAAATATTAGGGTGATGTTAAATAGAAAAAGAAATCTTTCTTTTTTGTTCTTCAGGAAAGTTGTCAATTGAATAATTTAGGGAATATTTCATCAGGGAAAAAGTTCATATCCTTAATTAATAAACCATCACAACTTTAAGATATTTTTTTGTCTCAAAAATGTTCACGCCCTCAATTTAAAAGTACCCCAAACTTCAAGGGTTTCTTGGGCGTTACTAAAATTAAGCATATGAACAGTTTCTCATACAATTTATGAGTAAACAATTTCATAGTTTAACCAAAAAGATAAGAACAAAAAAACCAAAGAACAAAAAAGAAACAAAAAGGTAAATCTATTCCAATAAGAAGATTCTTTTTTTTCAAAAAAAAGTAGGAATACTTCCTAAACAATTAATTTCTATAATAAATTGAACAACACGAAGTTTATAAACTTCTAGAACAAAATCCGTAAAATGGAAATAATTTATGGATAACAATGTTATATTTTACTAGAAAAAAAAAAAGAAAAAGTGAATTTAATTATGAATTCACTACGCGACCACATTTTATTTAGTTCCTAAAAATGAAGAGAATAAAATTTCAATATTAAAAATTTTGTATTAAATTTATCTTAAGTAAACTACAGATCAGATGAAAGATATGCAAATTGAGTAAAATACTTGGTAGACGTGTGTAGTGATGCGTTGTCGGAATACGATCAAATAAAAAGGGTATATAGATGAAGTCAAGCTTACCCGACCAATACTAAAGCAAGTAAAATATAATCAATGTTCATCCTCTTCTGTCTTCTGAGATTGAATAAATTCACCATGCGCAAAGAAGTTGAATTCAAAAAACTGGCCCCTAGGTATCACAGGCAAGTAACTTTATTTTAATTTATGGATACAATTTCCCTCTTTATACAAGCTCAGTTGATTTCTCTTTAGGAGAAATATATGCCCTAGCTATCCCCTGTCTCTGAGCAATTTAAAAATCTTTGATTTTCGCACCATACATGTTAATTAATGTAAGTCAAAGAAACTCCTCTATCAAAGGTATTAAAGAGGAGAAGTTTTTGTTAGAGCATTAAAATATTGTTAAAGGAAAAGTTTTCTTAAAGACTTGTTATATTTACTAGTCCTATAACAAAATATATATATCTAAAATGTGACTTGATTAATTTTAGTTTCCTAGTTCTCCTCTTTTAAGGACTTTTTAGTTTATTTAAGTATATATTTAAATGAAATGGGGGACGCTCCATCCTAACTAGCTTATTGATTCTTTTGGATTGTAGACAATATTTATCGTGCATTGTGCATTGAGCTAAGCACTTATTGAGTAGTTCAATTGGTGAGGAAGGTCAAGGAAGAGTTTGGAGATATTTTTATTTGGCTTGCTCTCAAGTAATTTAATATAACTAAGACATGGATTCAAAAACAAAGGATGTCGTAGAAGATGTAAGATCTCATACAACAAAATTTAGCTACATGCACAATCCTTGACAAAACGAGAAAGCATCGGTTAGCTTGTCTAAGGAAGTGAAGAGAGAGCATGTGCATAAACGCATGGAGGATGAAGATAGTGACTTTCTTAAATGTTTGAATGTGGAATATACGTCAATTCTTGATGATCCAAAACCTGGATTTTCAATTGATTGTGGTGATGATCCAACCTATGCACTATTTTTTAGCAGTTTGAAGAATGATGGATCCTATTATGTGCTCGAGGCCAATGAAAAACTGGCTTAATAAAGCCACTAAAGTATATGGAAAAATATAAAATAGAGGGAATTGAGTTTCAAAGTAATTATGATTGCGACTGTAAATTGTTCGTGGGAAACATGAGGCTTGAAGGTTCTGATGTGATCTATCAATACAAGAATGGTGCATCTATAGTTTATGATGGTCTTATCTTCCTTAATTCTCAGAAAGATGACAACGTTGTTTCTAAGAAACGGAAGTATACAGACGCCATTCAGAATGAAACAACAAGCAAGGGCGTAAGTTATCCCTTTCCACTATTTTGGATACTTTTATCGAATCGATCCTTCTTTAATTTTCCTTCAATTTAGTGCGAATATTTCTTGTCTAATTTCCATTTTGTTCTTGTACCTTTATTAGTTCAAAAGATGTCAAAAGCCATTGTGGCAATCCACAACAAATAATGTGTTCTAACTTTAGGGTGCAAATATTAGAAATTCTTTGCAAACCTTATGATAAAGAGGAGCATGAAAGGCTTATGCAAGAAATCACTAAGCGGAAGCCTGAACATAAGCATAGAGATTTGCGCTCTGGAGGGGAAAAATTTTATCCTTCAGATAAAATGGGAAAACAATTGCTTGATCATCATTTGGGTCAGACGATTATTATCTAGGATTTTTCATATTACCATTACTGATCTCCTTATAAATTGTCGAATTAAACTCATGAATGCACAAAAAATATTATTTCTCCTATGTTGACATATGATAACGATCTACTCCTGTTATCAACTTTTATGATACTTCTTTGCTACTGAAGTTATGTACTGGTTTATTTATTTATGAGTGATTCATTTGCGCAAAATTAAATATCCATTCAATGCGAATTATATGTAAAGTTGAAATAATTAATTTTCACCGAAAGGTGTCCCCTTGCTAGTGATCAGATCATTTTGTATAGATATATTTTCTCTCACCTTTTCTTGAGTTTATATTACAACTAAAACAATGGCAATCTTTGATCTTCATAATTTTCACATTTTGAAATAAACTCTACAGTTCTTAAAAGGAAGATGGAAGAAGCAGTTGCCGCCAATAATGATCTTAAGCAGTTGAATTTGTTACGTGGCTTTTTCTTTCGGCTACAGGTAAGGAAATTATTTATGTTGTATATTCCACCATGCATAAACAGAATTTAGTAATATTGTTCTACTAGGACTGTTCCATAATGAAATAGTAGAGGGTTTAATGGATTTTTTTGTACTGTACAAATCTTTCATTTTGAGGATTAAAATCATTTAACATTGCAAGTGTAACTTTTAGAGCATATACTCACGAGTAAGCTTTTCCTATGAAAGTTAATCAACAATTTATAGTTATTTATTTTTTCATTTCTCTTCATGTTATCTCTATTCTAGTGGTTAATTTATTCAAATAAGTAGCTTCTTATGTGGAAATTTATTGTATATTGCTTTAGAATCTCACTAATGACGAATCATTCATTCCATGGAACGACAAAGAATGTGTTGATGTGCAGCTAGAACGATCCTAATGTTTCAGTTGCTTGATTCCTTAAAACATATGAAGGATGAAGAAATATTTTTGTAGACGATCACATATTCAATAGTTTAGTGAAATAGGGTGCAAAATCTATTTTGTCATTATGAAGGAATCATTGACATACATTTCTCTTTATTGAAATTTTTTCTGTATATTGTGCAAGAAAGTTGAAAGAATAATGAACAAAGTTCTTGAACTAAAACGTGATTGTCTTGTTCGTAAGGTAACATATATCTTCATTTTTCAATAAGTATAATTAGAGAATATTATGAAATTCTCTATGTTGAAGTTTGAACTCATTTATTTATTATTGGAATTCTGAATGAAATGAATAACAATATTCTAGTTTACTAGTGACAATGCCTGGAACTTTTAGCTTGAGAATCCAGGTTTGTGAGTCTTGGTTATCTTGATATTTAGGCAAAGATTTTAGGCAGTTTTCTTGGCATTAGGCAAAGATTTTTTATCTTTGCTTGAGTTGCAAGCTTACATTCAAATAGAGTTCTCAGTTTTATGTGTCTTCATTTATTGACTGGCAAAGTTGAATTTTGATTAGATATTTAAAGTGAAAATGTAAAACACTAAGGAATAGACATGTCCATAGCAAATCTAGTGTAGGCTTTTCAAGCCCATGTTCTCCTAATATTTTTTTCTTCTTTTCTAGCCCAATTTGTCCTTCCCCCTTCAACTCAATGATGTTAATGGGCCTCAGCCTTGGAGTAGGTTTTTTCTTGACTGGGTCAAGGGATGCCCGGGCGGTTCGGGTTGGCCATTCGGGGCGTCTATTGGTGACCCGCGGACTTCCTCTCTTTTTAATACTGCTGCTGCTTCGGTTTCTATGCAATCTCTGCCTCTCCCCCTCTTGACTGTCTCTTCTCTTCATTCTCTTTAGTTTTCTCCTTATTCTGCAGCACCGCCACTGCTGCCCACTCTCTGTTCCGGTGTTCTATGTTTCTCTGTTATTCACCGGGCTTCTTTGTTACCTTTGATTATCTTTTGGTGTGCTTAGGGAGTGAGCCATGAGGAAAAGAAAAGAGAGAGAAATAGAGAAAGAGGGTTGCCGGTAACTTCCGTCACGGCTGAGGCCATTTCTGAGGGTATAATACCCGATCATCCCCTTGCTTACCTTCGGCGCCTCGACGCGGCGTTGCCGTTGCTCGGCGACCGTTTTCATTTCTGGTGACCGTTCGGTTTCATCTCCTCGGTCATCTATTTGATTTTCAGCCGCCGGTTTCACCGCGACAGTGATAAGTTGAACAACTCTTTGTTTATTTGGTTTTACTTTGGTATTAACCGGGTGTTGATTTTGCAGATTGTCTTTATACTCATTTTTTGTGTTTCTGTTCTTGTAGATTGAATCTTCTGTATATTTCTTTTATTCTTTCGCTGGTTTTTTTTGGTGGTTTATAATAATAATTAGTATATTGTAATAGTAATTAGAAGCATTATTCATCAACAAGTGGTATCAGAGCCTGGTTCCGGATCATCGGCGCCGTCATCCGACAACAACCTTTCAGATCCAATGAAGTTACTCTTACTCTGTTTTACAGTTTTATATTTTTTGTTTTCTTTTGTTCGGCTTGCCGCTGGTTTCTGTTTCTGTTTGTGTGTTTCGGCTTGTAGCCGGTTTCTGGTCTCTGCGTCTGAGTTTACTTCTTTTTGCCGCCAGTTCTACATTTTTGGTTGTTGGTTGTTACAGCTTGCTGCCGATTCTTGCTATTACTGTGATTACTATTATTATTTGTGCTTCTGTTTTTCCCTTTAGTTTGTTATTCCAGTTTCTCCTTTCTCTACTTCTTCAAAAACAAAAAACCGAAGCCTAGCTTGAATCCGTTAGATTTCAAGTATCTGTGTCTTGGTGGTTTTTATTTCTAATTTAATAAGTCTTTATATATATATTTTTTATTTTTTTGTTCCTGTCTTTTTTCTTGCTGTTTGCTGATTTTGTCTGCTTCAGTCTCCTTTTCTTGTTGTACAGTTTGTTTCCTTGTTTTCTAATTAGGTATTCTTGTGCGTTTTTTTGTTACACTGTTTTGTATAATCAAAACCAAACCTAATCAAACAAACTAAAACAAACAACGCCGTTTTTCCTTGAAATTTTTTCTCTGTTTTGAGGAAAATCCAAACAGTTTTATTCAAAACTTTTTCAAATCTTTCATCTACCTAAACCACCGAATTACACCTATTTGCCTTTAAAACATGTCAGCTCCAAAAACTAAAACTGATAACTTTGATGGCAAATTTGATTTTGTAATGTAGTAGAGGAAAATGAAAGCAGTTTTGGTACAAAAAAAATTGCTCCCGCTATTTGCAGCCCTGAAGAGTATCTGGAATTTTGGAAGGGTGAAATTCTTAAAGAAAAACTAGGTGATGCTCATAGTTACCTCACCTTGTATTTGACTGCTAACGTTTTACGAGAAATTGATGAAAAGGACAATGCTTTTGAAATCTGGACAAAATTGGAAAAACTATATTTGGGAAAATCTCTTTCTAATAAAATTTATTTAAAAGAACAACGTTTCGGTTTCAAAATGAGTGGGACAAAATCACTTTCTGAAAATATAAATGATTTGAATAAAGTCATTTTGGAACTTCAAAACGTCGGAGAGAAAATCTCTGATGAAAATATTGCAGTTATTTTACTAAATGCCTTACCTGATTCTTTTAACGATGTCAAATCTGCTATTAAATATGGCAGAGATGATTTGTCTCTTTCTGATGTCGAAAATAATTTAAAATCAAAAGATTTGGATTTGGAAAAATAAAATAAATCTCATGGTGAAAATCTTTTTGTGAGAAGAAGGATTGACCGGAGAGAACCTCCTAGTCATCATTTTAAAAGCCGTTCCAAATCACGAGAGAAAAGCAAAGTAAAATGTTTTTACTATGGGAAGGAAGGGCATATGAAAAATAAGTGTTTTAAACGAATCAAAGATGAGAAACAACGTAAACATGGTAAAAGAGATAATAAAGTCGACAAAACTCACGTTTTTGAATCAGATGGTAACCTACGTTTTCTGAGGCTTTGTGTATTTCTCTTTCTCCTTCATGTACTGATGTTGTTAATCATTAGGTGCTTGATTTTGGTTGTTCATTTCACATGACACCTAACAAACACTGGTTTTCTGAGTTCAAACCTTTAAACCAAGGAAAGGTTTTTATGGATAATAATCAGTTTGTGATATTAAACGCATTGGTAATATTTTCATAAAAAAGTATGATGGCTTGGCTAGAAAACTCACTGAGGTGAGATACGTGCCTGACTTAGGTCAGAATCTTATCTCCCTTAGTTAATTAGACTCTCTGGGACTCTCTTTTAAATCTAAAAACGGAATTTTACGTGTTTGCAAAGGAAATCTAGTCATGCTAAAAGGTTTTAAAAAGGAAAGTTTATACATCCTTCTTGGTAAAACAGTTTGCAACTCCACTGCTTTTGTTTCAAAATCTGTCCCTGAGAAAACTATGGTGTTGCATCGGAGGATCGGCCACATTAGTGAAAAAGGGCTTTATCATTTATAAAAACAAAAACTTTTATGTGGTGACAAAATTGATTCCTTGGATTTTTTTTATCACTATGTTTTGGAAAAACAATATAAAATCAGTTTTTCAACCAGCACACACAAGTCTTCTGCACCTCTTGATTATGTGCATTGTGATTTGTGGGGCCTGAGAAGGTTCTGACTTACGATGGTAATGTTTATTTCTTGTCTATTGTTGATGATTTTTCTAGGCATGTATGGGTTTTTCTTTTAAATACCAAAGACCAAACGTTTGAAAAATTTTGTGAATGGAAACGTTTTGCAAAAAATCATTCTCGAAATAAACTAAAAATTATCAGGACCGATAACGGTCTTGAATTTTGTAACCAGAAGTTTTCTGACTTGTGTGCATCGCATGGCATTTTACGCCATAGAACGGTTAGACATAACCCACAACAAAACGAAGTTGCTGAAAGGATGAACCATACCAATATGGATAAGGTCCGGTGTCTTTTAATTTCTTCTAGTATCCCAAAACCTTTTGGGGTGAAGCTGTTAGTACAGCAGTATACCTCATCAATAGATCTCCATCCACAGCTATAAACTTTAGGACTCCTATAGAACTCTGGTGTGGTAAACCTCCTAATCTTTCCATTCTGAGAGTTTTTTGTAGTGCATCCTTTGCTCATCAAAAAGAGAGAAAACTAGATCCAAGGTCTAGAAAGGGGGTGTTCATAGGATATCCTAGTGGGGTAAAGGGTTATAAAGTGCGGTTAAAGGGTGAACCAGGGGTGAGGGTTGTCATCAGTAGGGACGTTATCTTCAACGAGTTAGAGATGCCTTGTCTTAAGGATAGACTCATCTCCGATAATCCTCCTAGTATTCTCACTCCTAGTACTATTCCGGTGGAGGTGGAGACCATCTCCGAACCTCCCTTAGATCTGCCGCAGGAACCTAAAACCAATCCTAAGTCTTCTGCTCCTTCCAGTAGCACTCCTGTTCCTAAAACTTCTGACCCTATTCTAGATGGTTCTGATGAGGAAGAGGAACATCCTAAGGCTCAAACCCAAGCCCTTAGGGATTATCAACTCACTAGGGATCGCGTTTGTAGGGTACCCAAGGATCATCCTTGGTATGGTTACTCTTACATTGTATCATATGCTTTTGCTGTTGCATCTTATGTGGAGTAAAAAGAACCTTTATGTTTTTCTGATGTTTTATAAACTCCCAATCGCGTTTTTTATGGTTACGTGTGATGCAAGAAGAAATGTTTTCTTTAAACAAAAATAAAAACTGGATTCTTGTTCCAAAATCATCAAAACAAAAACTTGTTGATTGTAAATGGACTTTCAAATAAAAGAATCTAAGTCTTCTAACGAACCTCCTAGGTTCAAGGCCAGACTTGTTGCAAAAGGTTTCTCACAAGTTGAGGGCATTGATTTTAATGAAATCTTTTCACCTGTTGTTAAATACAAAACAATTAGGATTGTTCTTGCCCTTCTTGCCTTCTATGATCTTAACCTTGAACAACTTGATGTGAAACTGCCTTCTTACATGGTGATGTTGAAGAAACCATTTATATCCATCAACCACCTGGTTTTGAGGTAAAGGGTAAGGAACACATGGTGTGTCTTTTGAAAAAATCTTTATATGGGCTTAAATAGTCTCCAAGACAATGGTACAAGAGGTTTGATTCCTTTATGTCTAAAATTAGATTTTCAAAAAGCAAGTATGATAGTTGTCTTTATTTTTCTGGTAACAATGTGGATTCTGCTGTTTTATTTGTTGCTATATGTGGATGATATTTTAATAGCTTGTCGTCACGAAGCTAAGATCAATGAACTGAAATGACTGTTGAAATCTGAGTTCGATATGAAGGATTTAGGAGTTGCATCCAAAATTCTTGGGATGAGTATTTCAAGAGATAGACCTGATCATTCTCTTTTTCTATCTCAAAAGCATTTCCTTCAGAAATCGTATCCAAATTTTCAATGCACCTGTGTAAACCCGTTACAACTCCTCTTGCTAGCCACTTTAAACTTTCGGACAAAACCTGTCCTAAAACTGAAAGTGAAAAGAGAGATATGGCCAATATCCCTTGCGGAATGGCCCTAGGCTCGATTATGTACTCAATGATATCTACCGGTCCCGGACATTGCTTCTTCTATAAGCCTTGTTAGCAGATTTATATCCAATCCCAGAAGAGATCATTGGGCTGCCCTCAAGTGGCTATTACGTTACCTAAATGGAACTGTGGATCGGGGTTTACACTATCATGATTAGTTTGATTTTGAATTAATTGAATTTGTTGACTCTGATTTTGCAGGTGATAAGAATGGTAGAAAATCTACCACTTCCTATTTCTTTACCCTTGCGGGTGATTGCATTTCGTGGAAATCCCAACTGCAGCTTGTAGTTGCCTTGTCAACTACTGAGGCTGAGTATATCGCAGCAACGAAAGCAATCAAAGAAGCCATCTGGCTTCAGGGGTTATTGAGTGAATTAAATATTTTACATTCTAAAGTTATTATTTATACAGATAGTCAAAGTTGTTTACATTTGTGTAAAAATCTAGTCTATCATGAACAGACGAAACATATTGATGTCAAATACCACTTTATTAGAGAAAAGGTCTCTAGTGGTATTATTGACATAGATAAGATTAGTACTGATAATAATCCTGCTGATTTTGGTACTAAAATTGTAAACACTGACAAATTTATGTTTTGCAAGGGCTTTCTTCATGTGGAAACAATTTGACTCAAAGTGAGCCATTTAAGGGATGCAAAATATTGTTTGAGGTGGAGATTGTATGCTTTTCAAGCCCATGTTCTCCCAATATTTTTTTGTTCCTTTCCAGGCCAATTTCTCCTTCCCCCTCAACCCAATGATATTAATGGGCCTCAGCCTTGGAGTAGGTTTTTTCTTGACTGGGTCAAGGGATGCCTGGGCAGCTCGGGTGGGCCATCCGGGCCGTCCGTTGCTGACACGCGAACTTCCCCTCTTTTTAATACTACTGCTGCTTTGGTTTCTATGCAGTCTTTCCCGCTCCCCCTCTTGACCCTCTCTTCATTCTCTCTGTCTTTTGAGTCTTCCGGACTCTCTGGTTTTCTCCTTATTCTACGGCATTGCCGCTGCTCCCCTCTCTCTGTTCCGGTGTTCTATGTTTCTCTGTTATTCACCGGGCTACTTTGTCACCTTTGATTCTATTGGTGTGCTTGGAGAGTGAGTCGTGAGGAAAAGAAAAGAGAGAGAAATAGAGAACGAGGGTTGCCGGTGACTTCCATCAGGGCTGAGGCCATTTCTGAGGGTATAATACCCAATAATCCCTTGCTTACCTTCGGTCCCTCGACGCGGCATTGCTGCTGCTCAGCCACCGTTTTCATTTCTGTTGACCGTTCGGTTTCATCTCCTCAGTCATCTCTTTGATTTTCAGCCGCCGGTTTCACCGCGGCGGTGGCAAGTGGAACAACTCTTTGTTTATTTGGTTTTACTTTGGTATTAACCAGGTGTTGATTTTGCAGATTGTCTTTATACTCATTTTGTGTTTCTGTTCTTGAAGATTGAATCTTCTGTATATTTCCTTTATTCTTCCGCTTATTTTTTTTTTGTGGTTTGTAATAGTAATTAGTATATTGTAATAGTAATTAGAAGCATTATTCTTCAACATCTAGAGAACGTTCGAGAAAAAGTACTATGCACGCGACAAGATGCCTCTAATGTTAGATTGGTATCAGTAAATGCAAATACAGTTTATGTGCATTAAGCAAAAATCTATATAAGATTTTTCTTGTTTTCATTATTCCCTCTATTACAATGATTCTTATAATACAAAGGTAAGAGTCATCCTATGTATGATTAGAACCTTCATTAGATTTAAGTACCTAATTAGGATTTTAGAATTTACATATGGAGGATTTCAAAAATTCATTAGAAATGTGACCTTCATCACCACGTACAATTGTAATTAATATGTAATGACTACCCATATGAGTGTCATAGACATGATAGATTAGGAGTTATCTCATTTGTCACATCCATTTTAGAGACCAGTTCCCCTATTATTTCCATGACTTTATTGACTTATGATGAGATGGTTACCCTATACGGGCAAGCAGGCTTCTTAATCCCCTTCTCACAATGAAACAATTTGTGTCCTATACCATTACTACACACATATCAAGAGATGAAAGATAGAGTAGCTCATACTTCCATCAGTAACAGTAATATGACTCAAAGGGTGCTTGGTTTGGGTACTTTGTTCAGTTAGTTACTTTATAAGGAATAACTTATTTTCGAGTTTGCTACTACTAAAAAATGCAATCAACTTGCAACAACAAACAATATAGCAGCATAGCTGTGGAAAGCAATGGTATTTATGGCTTTGTGACAAAAACTCTTCGTAACTATATTCCAAGTCAAAAGTTGCCACAAACTTATACAAAGTCACAAATTAACACTATTGTGTGTTAACTGAAGTTTTCTATCAATTACCCAGAAGTTTCACCACTGGAAAAATACTCTGTGCTAGGTCTAGATTTTTTTTCTTAAAAAAGTAATTCGTAAACATTTATCACAATTTACTATGAGTTTCTGATACATTTCTATCTAACATTCACTTTGTAAAACTAGAGGCTTTTGCAAACCCGTCGCGATTTTCTTGCACATTTCAGTGAAATTAAAATTTATACCGGTCAATTATTATATTGTGTTTTATTTTGGTTTCAAAATTAACACATATTGGTCGCAAATTGTGTATAGTTTCTTTGTTTTCTTGCAAATGTATGATTTCAAATTACTCGCAACTTCATCGCTGATATTCTTATTTAAAAAATGAAATAAGAAATGCATATATTTATTAAAATATCTAATTTCATAAACAAATAAATAACGAATATCTAAAATTCTAGTTCTAAATTTTCTTACAACTATGATCCTACAATAGCAGTCGCAGCGAGAGGAAGTGGCCAAAGTAGATGAACTAGGGATTCGAGGCATAGTATGGCACCTATCATGTTAACTATGAAATTTAGGTTTTGTTTATCTTTGTCTTCAACAACTATTACAATAGATAAACAATTATTCTGAATGACTTCAGATGGACTAGTTTTGTTCATTAAAAAAATGGCTAGCTTTATCAAGGGTAGATATATTGATTATTAGAGTATATATATATATATATATATGAATTGTTCAGATTGTCAGTACCATTTTTTATAAACTTTCTTATAACATTTCTAATTTAGTACTCCTCCATCCCAAATCCTTGGTCCTATTTAAATTTTTCATATGGATTAAGATATTTAGTTAGACTAATAAATTTTATTTTGATTTGTCTTTTATACCCTTCTATGATGTTAAAAGAATTCGACTTTTTCTCCTAAAAGTTTTCAAATGTAGATATAAAGTTATTGGAGTAGTGGGTGTTTTATTAGTATTTCTTTGAAAATGGAGATATTGAGTAGAGAAGATGTATGTTGATTGTTTAACTATCATTTATAAAAGGAAATGAGACCATTATTTAGGATGAAAGAAAAAGGAATGTGAGACAAAAGATTTACAACAGAGGGAGTTTATTTTACTAATAAAACTTACCAAATAAAAAATAAACCTTAAAAGAAAAGATAAGCACTAAAAAGAAAATATATTACTATAAAAAGAAGATGTTAGAAGAAATGTTAAAAGACGTTCCTGGGTTATATATATAGAGAACAATGTAAAATTGTTAAAGCTGTAAATCAAAGGGAAGATATTGTAAATCAAGACATAAAGCTCATTAATAGGTAGTAAAATGAGGAATTCATATATACAAGGACATATTAATTATCCAGCTATACTACCGAATTATTGGAAGCAACTTACTTAACCTAATTATGTGTAGACTCAATATGTAGCTAGCTCCTAAGATAAATAACAACCAGTATCTACTTGTAACATTTTAATCATCTTTGACACAATTCTTTAGCTCTATACAAAACAAGGAATATTTTCCACGAGGTATCTTTTGTCATTTGCCGATGTTTCCTTCAACAAGAAGTTCCAAGCTAGTAATGTAACTCCAATTACAAGTTCCACCTTGTAATAATGATGCAAAAATTGCACGATTGTTTAAATGATAAAGCAGCTTCATGCTTTTATAGATAAGGCGTTGTTATGACAAATAGAAAAGAAAGCATATATATGAGAAACCAATGAAACAAAACCCTTGTAACAATCCGGTATGTTTTTTTCTTTTTTCTTTCTAGCTTCAAGGACCCTAGAGGAATAAATTACTAACGGTTTTTAGCTTTTTTTGCTTGCAAAGCAATCTGGTAAGTTGCTGGCAGGTTCAGTGGATAATTCAAGGCCAGATGAGGAAATTACTGTTGACAGGGACCCTCCAATCTATCTCACATATGTTCGATTTATTTTTTTCATTAAGAAATGGGGAATTCTAGTTGCTCGACATGAGAACCTCGTGAAGATTAATTGAACATAATGATTTTTCTTCAGATTAGGATGAAATGTGAATGAAGGAAGTGATACGTAATCATTCATGTTACACTGACAATTATTATACCACTACTACCACAAGTATTACTATTGAGGCAGGGTGGATATATAATTGATATATAAGTTCAAGGGAGGATTATGGATTCAAAATTTTGTTCCACAAATACTTTTGAAATACAATTGATTGCATAATTTACTTCTCCATAAGTGAATTCTAGTTTAGCTTGTACTGGACCTATTTAGTTGACAGCTAGATATGTTTTACACATCACACTAATGTAAACGAGGATGATCTATAAGGACAAATAGGTTTGTGAAAATGCTTCTGTCGAATTGATAAACGAAGAGGATTTAAAGAGGCTAGGATAGTGGCATAAGCTATTGACTCTCTTTGAACAATATAGTCATCAAACACCTATATTTTGACCACCTGGCTTCATTATGTATTTTTTCTCTTGATAATTTTATTTCTTATTTCTTAAAAAAATAGATTTAAATTATTGACCAACAATCATTTCTTCGGGTTCTTACAAAAATATTCCAATATTTATTAGATTAAACACTTTTTGATACAAAATCTATGTATACATAGTCTTAGTTCCGGTGGGACTTGCTAAAAACAGTATTTAAAGGAAATGTTTTTGTAGTCATGAATAAATATTATAGCACAATGTTTACCAAATGGGTTATATTTGTTTCTTTGTAATCGTATACCCTCAAGATTTTGTAAGCACATAAGAAAACGTTATAATAATTTTCTTTTTAGAAAAGTAAAACAAAAAGTGAAATTGGAAAAATAGCTTTCTTAACTACTAAATTTCTTTCTAGAATAGTTTTTTTTGCAATGATCATATTCGTTGCAAATGACCACCTGTTTCCAATGGATTTGCAATGGAAAATGTTCCGTTGCGAAAATGCCCGTTGTTAATTTTTGTAATGGCTAATTTGGTGTCCGTTTTTAATTTTCAACAAACAAGTCATTGTAGACTCCCTTACAAATTAATTGAGAAAATTTTTTACTTTTTTAAATGAATTCGCAACGACAAGTTAATTAATTTTTTTGAAATAAAATAATTTTTTACTTTTTGCGAAATTCTTTTGCTTTTCAACATATTTTGGCATTGCGGATTAAAATTAATTATTTATTGCACTTTCGTTATCAGAAATTGTTTTCTAACCTCTTATGGCATCGGTCATTGACAAACTTTCCTTTCCTTGGTCCTACTTTGGAAAGTGTGTCTTTTTGTAGTACTATTTTGGTGAGAAGTTGCCCCACTTTTTGACGTGCTCTTCTTACCATGCTCTTCTTACCATGTGGAAAATTATAAAATAATTCAAAATTAGGGAAACCAAGATGTTTCAACTTACCATGCTCTTCTTATGCTCAGTAAAAGAAATGGAGTCACCATTGTGAGAAGGCCTACTCATTGTAGCCTAGCTTCGCTTTGAAGTGGATAAAGTACACTATCAATCCAATGATTCTTATTTCTTATACATCTCTCTCCAGTGCTCACGACCAATCTACTTTAAATGTAGCATTGTAGATAAAGCGTATTAGATATGTTAGACAATTCTGTCAGCGTGAGACCTTGACTAATATGGCAATTAGAGACAATATGGTAAGAGAAGAATGTTCTTGTTGGAATGTATAACGACAAAGAGGCCACTTATTCGTTTAGGCTTTTAAGCAAAGATTATGTACAAGAATGAAGAAATATCCATTATATTGAGTGCCGAAGAATTTTTAGATTTAATTTAGATTTAGAGTTGGTACATGGTCTATATTGGCAAGAATTTTGTGACATTTGTGACATTTTGTGACATTATATTGGAAACCTCTGCATGGGTGGATAAGAATTATGTAACTACACGGAAAGAGATCTAAAACCTTAGGTTCGAGTAAGCTATTCATGCATTTTCTCATCCTTGGAAATAAGTAAATAAGTAGATTCTTAATAAAGTTACGAATGCCATTTCTGTTTTTTAGAAAAAAATGATTATAAATTATGCTTGACTTTCATAAAAGAAACATTAGAAGGTAAATTCCACTAACTCCTTATTTTTTTTTTTCCAAAAAAAGGATGTCTTTCTATGTGAATTTCTTGGAACAACGTAGTCTTCAAGCACCCATATGTTGTTATGTTGCTTTGTTATGTATTCATCTTAATAATTGAATCCTATTTCCACTAAAATGTTTAAACTACTAACAAACATTCATTGTTTTTGGTTTTTACAAAATCACTTGTAAATTTATTAATTCAAATACTTTTTTTAAAAAAAAAATAAATGTATGAAGATTGTCTAGTTTTATAGAGCTTAGAAATAATAGCATATTTAGAAAACTGTGGTATTTAGTAAATACTGTAGCACAATGATTGCCAATGGGGAGGCCATCAATTTTATCTTATTTTTTTGTAATCATATTTCCTCAAGGTTTTGTGAACATGTAAAACATAGTTATAGTAATTTCCTTCGTGGTAAAAGAGAGCAAATATTATATATAAGAGGTTTAACATATACTAATTAAAAAGAAAAAAAAGATATTTCTATTATTATGAATGTCTTTTTTCGCTATAAACTAAGGCCATCTAAATTGGTGGACGGTTAGGCATTGACCGATTTAAAATTATTAAAAGTGCAAAGTTAAAAAAATAGATAAAATTGTCTTAATAGAGAAGTAGAAGGTATGTCCACCCTCTAAAATATAGCAAGTGAAATCTAAAATTATTAAATAATATAATAAATAAGGGAGTTCTAAAAAAACTCCTTGAATTGGGAAAATTCTATTATGGACTCGGTTCACGTCCCTACATATGAGTCATGTAGCCTGTATTAAGCCATATCACTATCCTTGTTATTCTTGTCTACAAAATTGGAGATATAATTAATAACATGAGGTGATGTGACTTAATACATGCCATAAGGTCCATTAGTGGAGACATGAATCGAGTTCGTAGCATAGTATTCCCTTGAGTTGGAGTTACTTATCAATTGAGAACATAAACCGTTTTTTCAAGACAAGGACCCCTCAAATGTTGAGCTATTGTGTTTGAAATAGCTTAAGGCAACACCAAATTTGAGGGCGCAAATTGTTCATTTAATTTTCTTCCCCTCCTTCACCAACTGTAAAATTCACTCAAAACCCCATGTTCAACTCTTCAAGTTAGAAGTATCATACAATAAATCTTCACAGAAGGGTTAGTATACCAATCTTTAAGTGTTTTTATTCATTTTTACAGATTTAAAATTGAAAAAACAATATCAAACCGTCTTAGATCTAAAAAAATTTTCAAAGCTTTGTATCCTTTAAAGGCCACCCCTGTCGTTGGACCAGGGGAGCCACGGCTCACCCCTCGCCACCGACCAGGTGTGCTGTAAATGTGCCCCTTGCAAGCAATCACGGTTGAGCCGAGGCTCTCCTTATCCCGCACAAGGGTCGAGCCGAAACAACTTCAATTATTTTTTTAACTAATTAATTTTTTTATGTTTTTATTGTAATGTCTTGTTTATTTATTTTAATATATATTATGTTTCAAATAAGCTTTTATCTACTTAATTTATTTTAATTTCTTTTAATTTGTATTTATTAGGTTTAAATTATTTAATGAATTATTTTAATTTGTGAAGAATAAAAAAACCGGTTTGGCGCTTGCAGTTCACAAGGGGCTCGTTCACAGTGGCCCTGGTTGGTCGCAAAGGGAATAGCCAGTGGTTCCTTGTAACCAACCAAGGCCATTGTTATCAGGCCCCTCGTGAATTGCAAGGAACAACGTTTCGAAAGTTACGAAAAATCATGAATTTTCTTGTTTTGACATTAAATTTTACCTCAAGCTTGATGTTTTTCAAGACCCATATAGTGATTATCTATGTTGACATTAAAAGCATATGAACTGTTTCTCATACAATTTATGTGTCAACAATTTCCAAATTTAAGCAAAAGATGAAAACAAGGAAACTAGAGAACAAAAAATAAACAAAAAGGTAAATCTAGTCCAATTGAAAATTCTATAATGTAGAAGATTTTTTTTCTTAAAGTGGAGAAAATTAAATGTGAGATGTTAGATTAAATTTGGATTCGTCCATTCATTAATTTCTTATTTGTTTTGGTACACAATATTTTATATTTTGCACTTGTGAACACGTAGTAGTATACGTGTCAATCATTCATTAGTGTACCGAAATTTTCCACCAATTTCAAAAGTGGTTGCTGTCATTATAGTTGATTCCTATTTTAAAAAGGCAGGATTACTTCCTAAACTCTTAATTTCCATTATAAATTGCACAACACAAAGTTTATGAACTTATAGAATACAACTGTAAATAATTTGTGGATAACGATGTGTATATTTATTAGAAAAAATAGGAGTAATGAATATAATTATGAATTACCATGTGACAATATTTTCATTAGTTCCTATGAATTTAAAGAAGAAAATTTCAATGTTGAAAGTATTGTATTAGATTATGTTAAGTAAATTATATATTAGATAAAAATTTTGTTATGCACCTGGTTCATGTCCCTACTTATGGACCATGTGGCTTTTATTAAGCCATATCACTATTCTTGTTATTCTTGTCTCCAGAATTGGAGACTTAAGTAATAACATGAGGTGATGTGGCTTAATACATGCCTTAAGGTCCATTAGTGGAGACATGAATCGAGTCTGTAGCTTAATATTCCCTAGAGTTGGAGTTACTTATCAATTGAAAATATAAACCTTTTCTTCAAGACAAGGACACCTAAAAAGTTGTGCTAATAAGTTTGAAATAGCTTAAGGTGACACAAAATTTTAGTGCGCAACTCCCAAAATGTTCATTTAACTTTCTTCCCTTCCTTCTCCGGCTGTAAAATTCTCTCAAAGCCCGTGTTCAAATCTTCAAGTTAGAAGCATCAAACAACGAATCTTTACAAAAAGGTTAGTATATCAATATTTAAGTGTTTTTATTCATTTTTACTGATTTAAAATTTAAAAAACGATATCAAATCGTCCAATATCTTAAAAAATTTTCATAGCTTTGCATCCTTTGAAGGTCCCCTGTCGTTGGAGCAGGGGAGCCACAGCCCGCCCCTCACCATCGACCAGGCGTGCTGTAAAGGTGCCTCTTGCTAGCGATTAGGGCTGAGCCGAGGCTCCATGATCCTTCACAAGGGACGAGCCGAACCAACTTTAATTATTTTTTAAACTAATTAATGTTATTTTATGTTTTTATTGTAATGTCTTATTTATTTATTTTTAATATATATTCTGTTTCAAACAAGCTTTTATCTATTTAATTTATTTTAATTTGGTTTAGTTTGTATTTATTATGTTTAAATTATTTAGTGAATTATTTTCATTTGTAAAGTACAAAAAAAATCGGTTTGGCACATGTAGTTCAAAAGGGGCTCGTTCACAGTGCCCCTGGTTAGTCGCAAAGAGAATGGCCAGCAGTCCCTTGTAACCAACCAAGGCCATTTTTATCAAGCCCCTCGTGAATTGTAAGGAACAACATTTAGAATGTTGAGAAAATTCAGAAATTTTCTTGTTTTGAGATTAAATTACATCACAAAATCGATATTGTTCTAGACCCACATAGTGATTGTCTACGTTGACATTAAAAGCATATGAATACTTTCTCATACAATTTATGTGTAAACAATTTCCTAATTTTAGCAAAAGATGAAAACACAGAAACTAAATATCAAAAAATAAACAAAAAGGTAAATCTAGTCCAATTGAAAATTCTATAATGTAGAAGAATTTTTTTTTTTTTTGAAGTGGAGAAAATTAATTGTGGGTTGTTAGATTAAATTTGGATTCGTCCATTCATTAATTGCTTATTTGTTTTTGTACACAATTTTTTATATTTTGTACATGTGAACACATAGCAATATACGTATCAATCTTTCATTGGGTGAAGTGTACACGTGTCGAGCATTGATTAGTGTACCAAAATTTTCGACCTAGACAAAAAGTGGTGGCCGTCATTATAGTTGATTCCTATATTTAAAAGGTAGGATTACTTTCTAAACTATTAATTTCCATTATGAATTGGACAACACAAAGTTTATGAACTTATAGGATACAAATTCTTAAAATGTAAATAATTTGTGGACAACAATGTATATATTTATTAGAAAAAAGAGGAGTAATGAATATAATTGTGAATGCACCATGTGACGATATTTTCATTTGTTCCTATGAATTTAAAGAAGAAAATTTTACTGTTGAAAATATTGTATTAGATTATGTTAAGTAAATTATATATTAGATAAAAATTATGTTATGCACCCGGTTCATGTCCTTACTTATGGACCATGTGGCCTGTATTAAGCCACATCACTATCCTTGTTATTCTTGTCTACAGAATTGGAGACATAATTAATAACATGAGGTAATGTGCCTTAATACATGCCATAAGGTCCATTAGTGGAGATATGAATTGGGTCTGTAGCATAATATTCTCTAGAGTTGGAGTTACTTATCAATTGAGAACATAAACTTTTTTTTTCAAGACAAGGACCCCTCAAACATTGAGCTAATAAGTTTGAAATAGCTTAAGGCAACACCAAATTTAAGGGTTCAACTCCCAAAACGTTCATTTAATTTTCTTCCCTTCCTTCTCCAGCTGTAAAATTCTCTCAATGCCCGTGTCCAAATCTTCAAGTTAGAAGCATCAAACAACGAATCTTCACAAAAAGGTTAGTATATTATGCTTTAAGTGTTTTTATTCATTTTTACCGATTTAAAATTTAAAAAACGATATAAAATCATCCTAGATTTGAAAAAAAATTCAAAGCTTTGCATCATTTAAAGGCCACCCCTATCATTGGACCAGGGGAGCCACGGGTCACCCCTCGCCATCGACCAAGTGTGTTGTAAAGGTGCCCCTTACTAGTGATCAGGGTTGAGCTGAGGCTCCCCTGATCCCGCACAAGGGTCAAGCTGAACCGACTTTTATTAATTTTTAAACTCCTAAATGTTATTTTATGTTGTTAATATAATGTCTTGTTTATTTATTTTAATATATGTTCTGTTTCAAATAAGCTTTTATCTACTTAATTTATTTTAATTTGTTTTAGTTTGTATTTATTATCTTTAAATTATTTAATGAATTATTTTAATTTGTAAAGAACAAAAAAAATTGGTTTGGCACTTATAGTTCACAAGGGGCTCGTTCACAATGCCCCTGGTTGGTCGCAAAGGGTATGGCCAGTAGTCTCTTGTAACTAACCAAGGACATTGTTATCAAGCCCCTCGTGAATTGCAATGAACAGCGTTTAGAATGTTAAGAAAAATCATAAATTTTCTTATTTTGAGATTAAATTTTATCTCAAAATCGATGTTTTTCAAGACCCACATAGTGATTGTCTGCGTTGACATTAAAAGCATATGAATAGTTTCTCATACAATTTATGTGTAAATAATTTCCTAATTTAAGAAAAAGATGAAAACAAGGAAACTAAAGAACAAAAAATGAACAACAAGGTAAATCTAGTCCAATTGAAAATTCTATAATATAGAAGAAATTTTTTTCCTTAGAGTGGAGAAAATTAAATGTGGGTTGTTGGATTAAACATGGATTCGTCCACTCATTAAATGCTTATTTGTTTTGGTACACAATTTTTAAAAATTTTTACATGTGAACAAATGGCAGTATACGTGTAAATCATTCATGAGGTGAAGTGTACACGTGTCGAGCATTGATTAGTGTACCAAAATTTTCCACCTAGACAAAAAGTGGTTGCCATCATTATAGTCGATTCCTATTTTAAAAAGGCATGATTACTTCCTATACTATTAATTTCCATGATAAATTGCACAACACAGTTTATGAACTTATAGAATATGAATCCTTAAAATGTAAATAATTTGTGCATAACAATGTGTATATTTATCAGAAAAAAGAGGAGTAATGAATATAATTATGAATTCAACATGTGACACTATTTTCATTAGTTCCTACAATTTAAAGAAGAAAATTTCAATGTTCAAAATATTGTATTTGATTATGTTAAGTAAATTATATATTAGATAAAAATTCTGTTATGCACCTGGTTCATGTCCCCTATGGATCACGTGGCCTGTATTAAGCCATATCACTATCTTTGTTATTCTTGTCCTGAATTGGAGACATAATTAACATGAGGTCATGTGGCTCAATACATGCCATAAGTTCCATTAGTGGAGACATGAATCGGCTCCGTAGCATAATATTAGCTAGAGTTGGAGTTACTTATCAATTGAGAACATAAACCTTTTTTTTTCAAGACAAGGACCCCTCAAAAGTTGAGCTAATATGTTTGAAATAGCTTAAGGGAACACCAAATTTAAGGGAGCAACTCCCAAAATGTTGATTTAATTTTCTTCCCTTCCTTCTCCAGCTATAAAATTCTCTCAACGCCCGTGTTCAAATCTTCAAGTTAGAAGCATCAAAAAACGGATCTTCACAAAAAGGTTAGTATATCAATCTTTAAGTGTTTTATTCATTTTAACCGATTTAAAGTTTAAAAAAACGATATCAAATCATCCTAGATCTGAAAAAAATTTCAAAGCTTTGCATCATTTAAAAGCCACCCCTGTCGTTGGACCAGGGGAGCCACAGCTCACCCTTTGCCATCGACCAGGCGTGTTGTAAAGGTGCCCCTTGCTAACAATCAGGGTTGAGCCGAGGCTCCCCTGATCCTTCTCAAGTGTCGAGCTAAACCAACTTTAATTATTTTTTAAAGTAATTGATGTTATTTTATTTTTTTAGTGTAATGTCTTCTTTATTTATTTTTAATATATGTTCTGTTTCAAATAAGCTTTTGTCTACTTAATTTATTTTAATTTGTTTTAGTTTTTATTGATTATGTTTAAATTGTTTAATGAATTATTTTAATTTGTAAAGAACAAAAAAAATTGGTTTGGCGCTTGCAGTTCACAAGGGGCTCGTTTGCAGTGCCCCTGGTTTGTCGTAAAGGGAATGGCCAGCGCTCCCTTGTAACAAACCACGGCCATTATTATCAAGCCCCTCATGAATTGCAAGGAAGAACGTTTAGAATGTTAAGAAAAATCATAAATTTTCTTCTTTTGAGATTAAATTTTATCTGAAACTCAATGTTTTTCAAGACCCACATAGTAATTGTTGACGTTGACATTAAAAGCATATGGGTAGATACAATTTATGTGTAAACGATTTCCTAATTTAAGCAAAAGATGAAAACAAGGAGACTAAAGAACAAAAAATAAACAAAAAGGTAAATCTAGTCCAATTGAAAATTCTATAATGTAGAATAATTTTTTTTTCTTACAGTGGAGAAAATTAAATGTGGGTTGTTAGATTTAATTTGGATTCGTCCATTCATTAATTGCTTATTTATTTTGGTACACAATTTTTATATTTTTTAAATGTGGACAATAGTAGTATACGTGTCAATCATTTATTGGGTGAAGTGTACACGCGTCAAGTATTCATGAGTGTATCAAAATTTTCCACCTAGACAAAAAGTGGTTCTGTCATTATAGTTGATTCATTTTTTAAAAAGGCAGGATTACTTCCTAAACTATTAATTTTCATTATAAATTGCACAACACAAAGTTTATGAACTTATAGAATATGAATCCTTAAAATGTAAATAATTTGTGGATAACAATGTGTATATTTATTAGAAAAAAGAGGAGTAATAAATATAATTATGAAATAACCTTGTGACCATATTTTCATTAGTTCCTATGAATTTAAAGAAGAAAATTTCAATGTTGAAAATATTGTATTAGATTATGTTAAGTAAATCGTATATTAGAATAAAGATGTGTAATGCCATACCCTGTAAGTACCTCACACATGACACATAAGTGTTAATGTCACGAATGTAGAGTAAAGTTTTGGGATATAACGATAGTTTTGTAGATATTTAGGAAAGAGAGTAAAATTTTATGAATACAAATTTTTGTTAGGGGAGTTTACGAATATCTTAAGTGATTATCTTTTTTTAGGTATGCTTAGCATGTATATTTTAGGGATCTAAACGTAATTTTTGTGGGACAATATAAATATTCTAGATAGATTTTTATTGGTCTAAAATTAAGATTAGATAAATTTTATTATTCTTATCATTAATATTAGTATTATTGTTATGTGGCCATTAGTTCTTCTAATGACACATGCATGATTAATTCTTACCATTATGAAGAAAGTTATCAACCGTAGTTCTTAAGAAAATAACCAACTCACACACCTCTTTCCTCACCGTTACGCACCAACTACCCCTCCCTTCCCAACCAAGTTTTTGCCACTATTCATACAGGGTCTTACTTTCTAATTTTTTTCCCTTTTCCTCATATGTTTTTGCTTCTCCCTTGTGTAATCTTAGAGAAGCCATAAGAAAGTTTTCTTCTCTCTTCTTTTTTCTTACTAGATTTTAGTTCTCCCTTTCATCAATTAAGTTGTATAAAGAGCTTTGAATTATTTCACTATTAATTCTTCTTTAATCGAATATTCGGATGATGTTAAACAGAAAAAGAAATCCTTCTTTTTTGTTCTTCAAAAAACTTGTCAATTGAATCATTCAACTGACAACTTTCTAACGCGGGGAATCCTTTATCAAGAAAAAAGTTCATATCCTTAATTAATAAACCATCACAACTTTTAAGATATTTTTCTGTCTCAAAAAATGTTCACGCCTTCAATTTAAAAGTACCCCAAACTTCAAGGGTTTCTTGGCCGTTACTAAAATTAAGCATATGAACAGTTTCTCATACAATTTATGTGTAAACAATTTCATAGTTTAACCAAAAAGATAAGAACAAAAAAACCAAAGAACAAAAAAGAAACAAAAAGGTAAATCTAGTCCAATAAGAAGATTCTTTTTTTTCAAAAAAAGTAGGAATACTTCCTAAACAATTAATTTCTATAATATATTGAACAACACGAAGTTTATAAACTTCTAGAGCATGAATCCGTAAAATGGAAATAATTTATGGATAATAATGTTATATTTTACTAGAAAAAGTAGAAAGTGAATTTAATTATGAATTCACCACGTGACCATATTTTAGTTAGTTCCTAAAAATGAAAAAATAAAATTTCAATACTAAAAATTTTGTATTAAATTTATATTAAGTAAACCACATATTAGATGAAAGATATGCAAATTGAGTAAAATATCTAGCGCACCTCTTTGCTTCAAAAGTAAAGTACTCTAGTACAAACAGATTTTTAAAGTTAGGTGCTTATTTAATAAAAATACCTCGATATGTTGGAAGTTATTTGTTTCCATTCTTATGGTTCTGATTAACATAACAAAATCATGACTACAAGGGTATGCATAAGCTTCATTAATCACATTATGCTTTCCACCATGCATAAATAGAATTTAGCAATATTGTTCTACTAGGACTGTTCCGTAATGAAGTACTAGTGGGTTTAATGGATTTTTTTTGTACGTACAAATCTTTCATTTTGAGTATCTTTCATTTTGAGGATTAAAATCATTTAACATTGCAAGTCTAACTTTTAGAGCATATGCTCACGAGTAAACTTTTCCTATGAAAGTTAATCAAAAATTTATTGTTATTCATCTTTTCATTTGTCTTCATACTATCTCAATTCTAGTGGTTAATTTATTCAAATAAGTAGCTCCTTATATGGAAATTTATTGTATATTACTTTAGAATATCACTGATGACGAATCATTCATTCCATGGAACGACAAAGAATGTATTAATGTGCAACCAGAAGGATCCTCAGGTTTCAGTTGCTTAATTTCTTAAAATATATGAAGGATGAAGAAATATTTTTGTAGTTAAATAGAGTGCAAAATCTATTTTGTCATTATAAAGGAATCATTGACATACATTTCTCTTTTTTGAACTTTTTTACATATCTTGTGCAAGAAAGTTAAAAGAATAATGAACAAAGTTCTTGAACTAAAACGCGATTGTCTTATTTGTAAGGTAACATATATCTTCATTCTGCAATAAGTATAATTAGAGAATATTATTAAATTCTCTATGTTGAAGTTTGAACTCATTTATTTATTATTGAAATTCCGAATGAAATGAATGACAATATTCTAGTTTATTATTGACAATGCCTGGAACTTTTAGCTTGAGAATCCAAGCTTGTGAGTCCTAGTTATCTTGATATGTAAGCAAACATTTTAGGCATGTTTCTTGACATCAGGCCAAGATTTTATGCTTTGCTTGAGTTTATGCAAGCTTAGAGTTCTCAGTTTTATGTGTCTTCCTTTATTAACTGGCAAAATAGAATTTTGATTAGATATTTAAAGTGGAAATGTAAAACACAAAAGAATAGACATGTCCATAGGAAATCTAGAGAATGTTTAAGAAAAAATACTACCCATGAGACAAGATACCTCTAATGTTAGATTGGCATCAACAAATGCAATTTTCATGCATTAACCAGAAATCTAGATAAGATTTTTCTTATTTTCATTATTCCCTCTATTACAATGATTCTTGTACTATGAAGGTAAGAGTCATCCTATGTATGATTAGAATGTTCATTAGATTTAAGTACCTAATTAGAATTTTAAAATTTACATATGGAGGATGATAGGACCTAATTACTATTATACACTCTAATTACTATTACAAATCAATAAAAGAATAGTAAGGCAGCGGAAAAAACCTATTCTATTACAGTAAAAATATCCTTCTTTCTCTTCCTATTTCACAGCCCGTTCAAGACAATCGACAAGACCAAAATTAAACACAATAGCCATTAAAAGAAAAAAATCAAGCATGAATCGGTAAGGGGCACTTACCTGTCGCTGTAGTGTCGGAACCCCCAGTGGCATACAATGACACTCGACGGTGCTGAGCAGCAGCGTGGAAATGACGATCGCGTAGAGGTGCTGGCAAGACAAAAGGTACCAACTTTAACAGTAAAAATCACCCTCAGATCTAGCCTCAAATAGAAAAGATCACCGGCGTTCACTCTCTCTCTCTCTCTCTCTCTCTCTCTCTCTCTCTCTCTCTCACCATAATGGCTATCCCCACAAAAAGATCAGAAATGATTAAATAAAACCAACACAGAACCACCACTTTCAGAGACGGTGTAACAGAGGACGCGGAGCTCACTAGAGGAGAGTAACAGATATAATAAGCCCCGATAAAGAAGGGGAGAAGAAGAAGAGACAGAGATGGATCTCAGGAAGGCCGAGAAGGAGCAGAAAAAGAGAGAAGAACAGAAGAGTCTGGAATGCCTCTTGAACTGAGGAGGGAGAGAAAACATAAATAGATCACGAGTCACAACGGGCAGTCCGGGATGGCCCGGCTCGGCATCTCTGACACATTCAAACTTTAGCCACCTATCTTGGTTTGAGGCCCATGGATTCATCATTGGGATATATATAGATTGGGCTGGAAAAATAAAAATATTGGGAGAAAATTGGCCCAGAAAGCCTACAGAGGATTCCAAAAATTCATTAGAAATATGACATTCATCACCACGTACAATTGTAATTAATATTGAAAATTTGGATACAATTTTCTGAAGGAAAGGCTTTTAAGATAGAAAAAGTGAACGATTAGCTCTATCTCTTGAAATACTCATCCTAAGAATTTTGGATGCAACACCTAAATCCTTCATATCATCGAATTCAGATTTTAACAAGAATTTAGATCATCCATTTTAGCTTTATGCCTGCAAGCAATTAGCATATCATCCACATAAAGCAATAAATAAATAGCAGAATAAACCATATTACCAGAAAAGTAAAGAGAACTATCATAGTTGCTTTGAGTAAAACCAATTTTTATCATAAAAGAATCAATGCTCTTGTACCATTGTCTGGGTGATTGTTTAAGCCCGTATAAGGACTTTTTCAAAAGACACGCCATGTGTTCTTTACCCTTAACCTCAAAACCTGGTGGTTGTCGCATATATATAGTCTCTTCGAGATCACCATGTAAGAAAGCGGTTTTGACATCAACTTGTTCAAGATTAAGATCATAGAAAGCAACAAGAGCAAGAATAATCCTAATCGTTTTGTATTTAACAACAGGATAAATTTTTTTGTTGAAATCAATGCCCTCAACTTGTGAAAAACCTTTGCAACTAGCCTAGCCTTGAACCTTGGAGGTTCATTAGAAGACTCACGTTCTTTTATTTTGAAAATTCATTTGCAATCAACTAACTTTCTTTTGATGGTTTTGGAACAAGAATCCAGGTTTTGTTTTTGTTTAAGAAAGACATTTCCTCATCCATAGCATGTAACCATAAAACGCGATTAGGGCTTTTCAAAACATCAGAAAAACATAATGGTTCTTTTTCCCCCACATAAGATGCAACAGCCAGGCATATGAAACAATGTAGGAGTAACCATATCGAGGATGATCCTTAAGTACCCTACGGACTCTATCTCTCACAAACTGATAATCCCTAAGGGCTTGAGCATGTGCCTCAGGGTGTTCTTCCTCCTCATCAAAAACTTCTAAAACAGGATCAAGGGTCTTAGGAATACTAGGAGGATCAGGTGTGCTACTAGATGTAGCAGGAAGCTCTGGATTAGTTTCAGGTTCCTCTGGTGATTCTAAGAAAGGTTCAGAGGTGACCTCCACCCCACAGGAATACTATTAGGAGTGGGAACACTAGATGGACTACCGGAGATGGGTTCATCCTTAAGACAGGGCATTTCTAGCTCATTGAAGATAACATCCCTACTGATAACAACCCTCACCCCCAGTACACCTGTTAAACACACTCTATAACCCTTCACCCCACTAGGATATCCTATGAACACTCCCTTTCTAGACCTTGGATTTAGTTTTCCTTTCTTCTGATGTGCAAAGGCCGCACACTCGAAAACTCTCAAGTTGGAAAGGTTAGGAGGTTTACTACCCCAGAGTTCTATAGGTAGACAACTATACTAATAGCTTCCCCCCCCCCTCCCCCCCTCCCCGGGAAAGGTTTTGGGACACCAGAAGAAACAAGAAGACATCTAACCTTATCTATAATGGTACGGTTCATCCTTTCGGCAACTCTATTTTGCTATGGGTTATGTCTAACCGTTCTATGGTGTAGGATGTCATGCGATGCACACAAATTAGAAAACTTACAATTACAAAATTCTATACTGTTATCGGTCCTGATAGTTTTTAGTTTATTTCTAGAATGATTTTGGCAAAACGTTTCCATTCACAAAACTTTTCAAAAGTTTGATCTTTAGTTTTTAAAAGGAAAACCCAAATATGCCTTGAAAAATCAGCAACAATTGACAAGAAATAAATATTACTATCATAAGTTGGAACTTTTTCAAGTCTCCATATATCATAATGCACATAATCAAGTATTGCAGAAGACTTGTGTGTGCTGGTTGAAAAACTGATTTTGTGTTGTTTTCCCAAAACGCAGTGGTCACAAAAATCCAAGGAATCAATTTTGTCACCACATAAAAGATTTTGTTTTTGTAAATAATAAAGTCCCTTCTCACTAATGTGGCCGATCCTTCGATGCCACAACATAGTTTTCTCGTGAACAGTTTTTTGAAATCAATGCAATGGAGTTACAAACCGTTTTACCAATAAGGATGTATAAACTTTCTCTTTTAAAACTTTTTTAGTATGACCAGATTCCCTTTGCAAACATGTAAAATACCATTTTTGGATTTAAAAGAAAGACCCAAAGAATCCAAATAACCAAGAGAGATAAGATTTCGACATAAGTCGGGTGTGTATCTCACATCGGTGAGTTTTCTAGTCACACCACCATGCATTTTAATGAAAATATTACTAGTGCCTTTAATATCACAAACATGATTATTTCCCACTAAAACCTTTCCTTGTTTTAAGGTTTGAAATCAAAAAATCAGTGTTTGTTGGGTGTCATGTGAAAAGAGCAACCAGAATCAAGAACCCAATGATCAACAACTTTAGAACATGAAGTGGAAAGAGAAACACACAAAACCTCAGAAAACATAAAATTACCATCTAAATCAAAATCGTGGGTTTTGTCGATTTTATTACTCCCTTTACCATGTTTACATTGTCTTTCATCTTTAATCCATTTAAAACACTTGTTTTTCATATGGTCATCTTTACCACAATAAAAACACTTTACTTTGTTCTTCTCTCGAGATTTGGATCACCCTTACTTTTAAAACGGTGAGTAGGAGATTCCCCCCGGTCAACTCTTCCTCGTACAGAAAGATTTTCACCATGTGATTTATTCTCTTTTTGTAAATCCAAATCTTTAGATGTCAAAGCATTTTTTACATCGGAAAGAGATAAACCATCTCTGCCATATTTACTAGTAAATTTGACATCGTTGAAAGATTCAGGTAGGGCATTTAATAAAATGACTGCAATATTTTCATCAGGGATGTTCTCTCCAACGTTTTGAAGTTCCAAAACGATTTTATTTAAATCATCCATATTTTTTGAAAGTGTTTTTGACCCGATCATTTTAAAAACGAAAAGCTTTTCTCTTAAATAAATTTTATTTGAATGTGATTTTCCCAAATATAGTTTTTCCAGTTTGGACCAAATTTCAAAAGCATTGTCTTTTTCATCAATTTCTCGTAAAACATTGTCAGTTAAATGCAAGGTGAGGCAACTATGAGCATCACCTAGTTTTTCTAAAAGAATTTCACTCGTCGAAGATTCCGGATACTCTTCAGGGTTACAGATAACGGGTGCAATTTTATTTTGTACCAAAACTGCTTTCATTTTCCTCCGCCACATTACAATGTCAGATTTGCAATCAAACTTATCAGTTTCAATTTTTGGAACTGATATGTTTCAAAGGTAGATAATTTTAATTAAATGACTAGGAAAAATGAAAGATTTGAAAAAAGTTTTGAAAACGAATAAAGCTGCCTGGATTTTTTGAAAATATAGAAAAATAAAATTTCAAGAAAAACGGTGTTGGTTTGTTTTAATTTGCTTGATTTGTTCTTTTTTTTAAAAAACGGCGCAACAATATGAAGCACGAAACCCAAGAAACAAACAATATAACTGAAATAACGAGAAACACGGTAGCAACAAAACTGCCTTAACAAAAACAGAAAAAGACAAAGAACAAAGGGAGCAAAATAAAAACTTTTTGAAAAAGAAAAAATCCGCGCCAAGACACAGATACTTGAAATATCACGGATTCAAGCTAGGCTTGGGTTTTATATTTCTTGAAAAAAAATGAGTGAAAAACCCAAAAAACAAAGACAGAATAGCAGCAGCAGATAATAGAAACAGGTATAAAACAAGAATAGTAAACAGGAAAACTGAACAGTAACTCAATTCAGTAAAAACACAGTAATAGTAATCATAATTGGCGGCAAGCCAAAGCAATAGAGAAACAGAAATATATGGAGGGGAGCCGAGAATCGCCACAGAAACATAAGCAATAACCGGCGGCAAGCCGAAAAAGGAAAAACAAAAAATAAAATAGCGGCAAGCAGAAAAAAAAAAAGAATAACTGAAAGAAAATAGAAAGTGAAAGAAAACTTCAGTAGCCAAATCTGAGGAACTCAACAGTTCCCTCAGATCCAGAATCTTCCGACGGTGGCCAGTGCCGACGAGCCAAACTGTGGCTCTAATACCACTTGATAGGACTTAATTACTATTACACACTCTAATTACTATTACAAATGAGTAAAAGAATAGTAAGCTAGCGAAGAAAAACTATTCTATTACAGTAAAAATATCCTTCTTCCTTTTCCTGTTTCACAGCCGGTTCAAGCCAATCGGCAAGACAAAAATTAAACACAATAACCGTTAAAAGAAAAAAATGAACCATGAATCAGCAAGGGGCACTTACCTATCGATGCGGTGTTGGAACCCCCAACGGCATACAATGAGATTCGATGGAGCTGAGCAGCAGCATTGAAATGACGACTGCGTCGAGCTACCGCAAGACAAAAGCTATTAACTTTAACGGCCTCAAATAGAGCCTCAAATAGAAAAGATCACCGGTGCTCACCCTCTCTCTCACCCTTACGGCTCTCTCCACAAAAAAATAAAAAATGACTGAATAAGATCAACACAGAACCACCAGTTTTAGACAATGTAACAGACGACCACGGAGGTGACCGGAGGAGAGCAACAGTCGCGGTAAGCCGCGGTAAAGAAGGGGAGAAGAAAAAGAGACAGAGACTGCTCTCGAGAAGGCCAAGAAGGAGAAGAAAAAGAGAGAAGAAAGGAAGAGTCTGGAATGCCTCTTGAGCCGAGAAGGGAGAGAAAACATAAATAGATCAAGAGTCAAAACGAGTAGCCCGGGCTGCCCGTTGTGACTCTTGATTAGCCCAGCCCGACCCGTCATCTCTGACCCATTCAAACTTCAGCCACCTATCTCGGTTTAAGGCCCAAGGATTCATCATTGGGTTAAAAATGGATTGGGATTGAAAAATGAAAATATTGAGAGAAAATTGGCCCAAAAAGCCTACAGAGGATTCCGAAAATTCATTAGAAATGTGACCTTCATCACCACGTACAATTTTAATTAATAAGTAATGATTACCCTCATGAGTGTCATAGATATGATAGATTAGGAGTTATCATGTTTGTCACACCCATTTTAGAGACCACTTCCCCTATTATTTCCATGACTTTAGTGACTTAATATAAGATGGTTAGCCTATACGTGCAAGTAGGCTTCTTAATCCCCTTCTCAAAAAATGCAACAAATTTGTGTCCTATACCACTACTATACACATATCAAGAGAGTTAAGAGGTGAAGGATAAAGTAGCTCATACTTTTTCCATCAGTAATAGTAATATGACTCAAAGGGTGCTCACTTTGGGTACTGTGTTTAGTTACTTACTTTATAAGGAATAACTTATTTTTGAGTTCTGCTACTACTAAAAAATGCAATCAATTTGCAACAACAAACAATATAGCAATATAGCTGTGGAAAGCAATGGTATTTATGGCTTTGTGACCAAACTCTCTGTAAACTATATTATACAAAGTCATAAATTAACATAATTGCGTGTTAACTAAAGTTTTTTGTCAATTGCCTAGAAGTTTCACCATTGGCAAAATACTCTGTGCTAGGTCTATTTTTTTTTTAAAAACTAATTCGTAAACATTTATCACAATTTACTATGAGTTTTTGATAGGTTTCTATTTAACATTCACTTTGTAAAACTAGAGCCTTTCGCAAATCCATAGCAATTTTTCTTGCACGTTTCAATGAAATTAAAATTTATATAGATCAATTATTGTATTGTGTTTTATTTTTGAAAAACCTTGGATAAGGTTTTTGGCTAATTTTTGAAAAAATCTTTTGTGCAATTAAAAGATAAACCTCTAATTTTGTTTGAGAAAGAATTCTAAAACACTTTTTAATAAAATTCCCCACCAAACAAAATCTTACAGTTATGACAATCAACCAAAAAACATAGAATGTAGAGGCACAACAATTTATAGTGGTTCACTCTCTCAAAGAGCTACATCTACTACCTCGAGTCAACATCCAAGGATTTTCTAAATCCACTATAACAATAGGTATACAACAATCACAATTTTGAGGATCACCCACTAAGGGTTTTGCAAGCAACCTCAATCACCAACACAAATACAATCAAAGGATAACCCAAGGGGTTTTTCAACACAAACCTTTGATGTTAATAAAAGAAAGATGAGTTAAGAACTGCAGGAACTAATTACTATTTCAAAGCTCTCTTTACTATTACGAACTAAAAAGAATAAACAGCAAGAAAAGTAAATGCCTATTCTATTACAAAACAATCCTCCTTCTTCTCCAAATAGATCGGTAATGGCCGATCAAGTGTTCAGAAATAAAGCTGCAAAATAAAACAGTTAGTACATAAAGAAACTGAACAGAAGAAGACTTACCACCGCCGTGGAAGATACCGCCGGTGGGAAGGATGGAGGTACCAAGACCAAGACGACACCAAGCAGCAGTTGCCGTTCACAAACCGCATCAAGGCATCGGCAGTACAGAGATCCAGAGTCCCTCAGATCCAAGCCTCAACAGTGAAAGAGTCACTGGTGTCACTCTCCTCTCTCTCTCTCTCTCTCTCTCTCTCTCTCTCTCTCTCTCTCTCTCTCTCTCTCTCTCTCCCTTTCGGCTCTCACTCAAACACTCACCAGACAGATGATCGGACAACAAGAAGACGATCAACAGAAGCCAAAAGTAGTGACAGCATCACAGAAGACCGGTAGAGGAGAGCAGCGGACGCGGAAAGCCGCGAAGAAGAAAGGGTGAAGAAGAAGAGACCAAGTTAGATACCAACAGTCAAGGGAAAAAAAGAAGAAGAAAAAAAATAAAAGAGGAGAGAAAAACGACTGCTCACATACCGAGGGGAAAAGGGGATAATATAGGTCAAGTCAAAACTGGTAGCCCGGCCCGGCCCGACATCTCTGACCCAATCAAAATAGATCACCTACTCTTCAGTTGAGGCCCATGGTATCATTGGGTTAGGTAAATAGGCTGGAAAAATGAAAAAAATATTGGGAAGACATAGGCCCAAAAGCCTACAATCTCCACCTCGAACAATATTTTTCCAACCGTCGTGTGACTCACCAAGAGTCAAACCGCATCCAAGTGAAGGAAATCCCTGCAAAACATAAACTCGTCAGAGCTCACAATTTTACTACCAAAATCTGTAGGATTATTATTAGTACTAATCTTCTCTATGTCAACTAAACCACTAGGGACTTTTTCCGTAATAAAGTGATATTTGACATCTATATATTTTGTCCATTTGTGATAGACTGGATTCTTACATAAATGTAAGCAACTCTGAATATCAGTATAAATAATAGCTTTTGAATGTAAAACTTGTAATTCATTCAATAACCCTTGAACCTAAATGGCTTCTTTGATAGCTTCCGTAGGTGCGATGTATTCAACCTTGGAAGTCAATCAAGCAACTACCGGCTGTAAGATATTTCCACGAGACACAATTACCCACTAGGGTAAAGAAATATGATGACGTAGATTTTCTACCATCCTTATCACCTGCAAAATCAGAATCAACATATCCAATTGGTTCAAATATATCAGACCAATTATGATAGTGTAAGCCTCGCACTAAGGTTCCATTAAGATAACGCAGTAACCACTTGAGAGAAGCTCAGTGATCTCTCCCGAGGTTACACATGAATCTGTTGAGAAGGCTTATAGAAAAAGAAATGTCTGGTCGGGTAGATATCATTGAGTACATGAACAAGTTTATGGCTATTCTGTAGGGGATATTCGCCATATCTATTTCCACACTCTCGGTTTCAGGACAGGTTAAGTTAGAAAGTTTGAAATGGCTCGTAAGTGGGGTTATAACGGGCTTACACAGGTGCGTAGAAAATTTGGATACAATTTTCTGAAGAAAGGGCTTTTGATATAGAAAGAGTGAACGATCAGCTCTATCTCTAGTAATACGCATCCCAAGAATCCTGGATGCAACCCCTAAATTCTTCATATCGAACTCAGATTTTAGCAAGGTTTTTAGATCATCGATCTTAGCTTTATGTCTGCAAGTAATTAGCATATCATCTACATAAAGTAATAAGTAAATAGCACTATCAACATTATTACAAGAGAAATAAAGACAGATATCCTAGTTGGTTTTAGTAAAACTAACTTTTAACATAAAAGAATGAAATCTCTTGTACAATTGTCTGGGTGATTGTTTAACTCTGTATAGGGACTTTTTAAAAAGGCACGCCACGTGTTCTTTACCTTTAACCTCAAAACCTAGTGGTTGACGCATATGTATAGTCTCTTTCATATCACTATGCAATAAAGCGATTTTAACATCAAGTTGTTCAAGATTGAGATCATAAAAAGCAACAAGAGCAAGAATAATTGTAATCATTTTGCCTTTAACGACAGGAGAAAATATTTCGTTAAAATCAATGCCCTCAACTTATGAAAAACCTTTTTCAACCAACCTGGCCTTGAACCTTGGAGTTTCATCAGAAGACTCAGGTTCTTTTACTTTAAAAATCCACTTGCAATCAACTAATTTTTGTTTTGAGGTTTTGGAACAAGAATCCAGGTTTTATTTTTATTTAAAGAAGACACTTCTTCATCCATAGCACGTAATAATAAAGAGCGATAGGACTTTTCAAAACATCAGAAAAACATAATGGTTCTTTTTCTTCCACGTATGATGCAACAACAAGAGCAAATGAAACTATATAGGAATAACCATATCGAGGATGTTCCTTAGGCACTCTTCTAACCCTATCTCTCACAAGCTGGTAATCCCTAAGGGCTTGGGCCTCAGGATGTTCTTCCTCCTTATCAGAACCTTCTAAAACAAGATCAAGGGTTCCAGAAATACTAGGAGGATCAGGTGTGCTACTAGATGGTGCAGATAACTCTCCATCAGTTTCAGGTTCCTAAGGGGATTCTAAAGAGGATTCAAAGGTGACCTCCACCTCCAAAGGAATACTACTAGGTATGGGAACACTCAGTGGGCTATCGGAGACAGGACAGGGCATATCTAACTCGTTGAAGATGACATCCCTACTGATAACTACCCTTACTCCCGGTTCACCTTTTAACCACACTGTATAACCCTTCACCCCACTAGGACATCCTATGAACACTCCCTTTCTAGACCTAGGGTCTAGCTTACCCTCCTTCTAATGTGCAAAGGTTGTACACCCAAAAACTCTAAGGTTGGAAAGGTTAGGAGGTTTACCACACCAGAGTTTTATTGGAGTCCTAAAGTTTATGGCTGTAGAAGGGGATCTATTACTGAGGTAGATAGCCATAGTAACGACTTCTCCGCAAAAAGGTTTTGGGACACCCGAAGAAACTAGAAAACATCTAACCTTATCCATAATGGTACGGTTCATCCTCTCAGCTACTCCGTTCCGCTAGGGGTTATACCTAACCGTCCTATGGTGTAAGATGCCATGCGATGCACACAAATCAAAAAACTTCTGTTTACAAAACTCAAGACCGTTAATAGTCCTGATAGTTTTTAGTTTATTTCTAGACTGATTTTTGGCAAAACGTTTCCATTCAAAAAACTTTTCAAAAGTCTGATCTCTAGTTTTTAAAAGAAAGACCCAAACATATCTTGAGAAATCATCAACGATAGACAAGAAATAAACATTACCACCATAAGTTGGAACCTTTTCAGGTCCCCACATATCACAATGCACATAATCAAGTATAGCAGAAGACTTCTCTGTGTGCTAGTTAAAAAACTAATTGTGTTGTTTTCCCAAAACGCAGTGGTCACAAAAATCCAAGGAATCAATTTTGTCACCACATAAAAGATTTTGTTTTTGTAAATAATAAAGTCCCTTTTCACTAATGTGGCTAATCCACCGATGCCACAACATAGTTTTCTCGAGAACAATTTTTGAAATCAAAGCAGTTGAATTACAAACTGTTTTGCCAATAAGAATGTATAAACTTTCTCTTTTAAAACCTTTTAGCATAACTAGGTTTCCTTTGCAAATACGTAAAATACCATTTTTGGATTAAAAAGAAAGACCAAGAGAATCCAAATAACCAAGAGAGATAAGATTCCGACGAAGGTCGGGCACGTATCTCACCTCAGTGAGTTTCCTAGTCTCACCGTCATGCATTTTAATGAAAATATTTCCAATGCCTTTAACATCACAAACTTCATTATTTCCCATGTAAACCTTTTCTTGATTTTAAGGGTTTGAAATCTGAAAACCAGTGTTTGTTGGGTGTCATGTGAAATGTACAACCAAAATCAAGAATCCAATGATCAACAACTTTAGAACAAGTAGTAGAGAGAGAAGCACACAAAACCTCAGAAAACATAGAAGTACCATCTAAATCAAAATCATGGGTTTTGTCTGTTAGTATATGCCCTAAGACCAATTGACTCACATTTATGATTTATGAAGCATGTATTTTTTAATTGTATTTATGCTCTTGGTCATCAAGTATGTGACTTGATAGTAAAACCCTTATGGGTAATAAAATACTATTCTTATTTGTCCCTAGTATATTACATCTTGTAAACTAGTGTGAAGTTGATTGATGGTCAAGTTTTACTGATCATGAATATGAGATATACAATCAATTCATAAATACATATTGAGAATATTGTATTGGACATGACCCAAAGTGAAGAAGAAATATTGCATGGGTTTAAGTTATAAGTATTTCTTCTTAGTTTTATATTTGGTGTCCTTCGACCTAATATTTCTAGTGTTTCTTGCATGGGGAGAAAAATATGTTTTGACATAGTCAAATATCACTTTTAATTAAGTGATCATTATGATTATTGGTTGGCTTATTTTCTCGTCATGGCTTGAATATTGGAGATAGTGAAAGGGATTTGTCCCTCTCTTTTTAGAGAGAGATATCCATGGGCCCCTTGATAAGGAAGACAGGAAAATATGCATGGCCATGCTCAAATAAGTATTAATAAGGTGTTATTAATATTATTTGTTGGAACAGTCTGCCTGGGGATCAAGTAAATGGTTAATTAAGTTTTATAAGGATGACTTGATCCATGCCTTATACTTAATTAGGATATCGTGTGACAAAAGGACTAAATATTAAATCTGATGCTAGGTTATTATTACATTTACTTAACTTGGGTAAGCATAATGTCTTGCTAGAGGCCGCTTATGTTTTGTGAATAAATGTCTAGGACATTTTTCATTCACTGCCAATGTTAAGTGAACCTACAGGGTCACACACATAGACGATCTTGTGAGCATAATGTCCATGTTCAATGTATCTTGATTATGTCCAGATTCGTTGAACGTATACAAAAGGGGAATCAGATTCCATATTGTATTTTCTAGTAGGTTAATAAGTAATTAATTTTACTTAATAGAATAAATGAAATTAATTACTTAATATTACTCATCCAACCGTTGGATGATTATAAGAATAGACGGACGAGATTAAATTGTCATTAGATGACAGTTAGGGTTTTGATATTGACAGCTATAAAAGGTTATGTTAACCTTTTCTTGGTGGCCGTCCTTTATGTGAATAAAGAAAAACAAAACCCTAAACCCTAGAACGGCGATATAGTATCTCGCCTCCTCTCTCCGAAATACGACCGATTACCAGATAGTCAGGATCAGTTCTGAAAAGTTTTCAGAACACAGAAGGGGCTAGCATCCCGATCGCTTGCAGAGGAGTTCGTCGCGTGGATACCAGTAGAGGGCGAAGCGTACAAAGCAGCGCCTCCACAACGAACAATCAAAACATTGAGGCAATTTCTATCCAATCGGTTTTTCTAGTATGTGCAGATCCTGTTGGTGGATTTCCGTAGTTTTATTTTACTTTATTTTTGCCTACGGATTCCAACATTGTCGATTTTATTACTCCTTTTACCATGTTTACGTTGTTTTTCATCTTTAATCAATTTAAACACTTGTTTTTCATATGACCCTCACCACAATAAAAACATTTCACTTTGTTCTTTTCTCGAGATTTGGCCTGCCCCTTACTTTTAAACCTGTGACTAAGAGGTTTCTTCCAGTCAACTCTCCCTGCACGTAAAGGTTTTACCCTGTGATTTATTTTCTTTTTGTAAATCCAAATCTTTCGATTTCAAAGCATTTTTAACACGGAAAAAGATAAACCATCTATGCCATATTTAATAGCAGATTTTACATCATTGGAAGAATCAGGTAAGGCATTTAATAAAATAACTGCAATATTTTCATCAGAGATTTTCTCTCCAACGTTTTGAGGTTCCCAAATGATTTTATTTAAATCATCCGTATTTTCTGAAAGTGTTTTTGACCTCCTCATTTTAAAACCGAAAAGCTGTTTGTTTAAGTAAATTTTATTTGAAAGTGATTTTCTCAAATATACTTTTTCCAATTTAGTCCATATTTCAAAAGCATTATCTTTTTTTCGTCGATTTCTCGTAAAACATTATCGGTTAAATGCAAGGTGAGGTAGCTTTGTGCATCACCTAGTTTTTCTGTAAGAACTTCGCCTCTCCAAGATCTGAATACTCTTCGGGGCTACAAATATCGGGTGCAATTTTATTTTATACCAAAACTGCTTTAATTTTCGTCCACCACATTACAAAATCAAATTTGCCATCAAACTTATCAGTTTTAAATTTTGGAACTGACATGTTTTAAAGGCAAATAAGTGTAATTAAGTGGCTAGAAAAATGAAAGATTTTGAAAGTTTCATTTTTTTATATAAAATAAAAAATAAAAAATACCCGAATTTTTCGTAAAAGAAAAATTCCCCATTTTTGTTTAGAAAACGGCGCTGGTTTTTTTTATTAATTTGTTAAAAAAAGAAACGGTGCAACAACATGTGAGGCACAGTACCCAATAAAACACATATGTGCAGATAGTATATATAACTGAAAACAAGAAACAACAAAAATAGTAATATCTCAGAAAGATCAAAAAAGGACAAACAGAGAGAATATCATAATAAATAAATATTTTGAAAAACTGAAAAACGCGACAAGGCACAGATACTTGAAATCTCGACGACTCAAGCCAGGCTTAGGTTTTGTGTATTTTTCAAAATAAAAAAAAGGAAAAAAAAAAAAAACCCAGCAAGAAAATCGGAAAGAATTGGTTACAGCAGATCAAGCATCAACAGTAGAACCTTAATGCGTTTCACAGAAAAAAAAAATAGTAATAGTAAACAGAGAAGCGAACTGTAACGCGATTCAGAAGCAAAACAGTAATAGCAATCGATCCAAATAGAAACAACTGGTGGCAAGCCGAAGCAAAAAAAAAAAAATAGAAACATCAAAATAATGATTATCGAAAAACAAGAGGAGTTTAGTAACACTTTATTGGCCAGTTCTGAAGAACTCAACAATTACCTCAGAACTAGATTCTTCCGAGGTTGCCATCACCTATGAGAAAATCAGACACTGATACCACTTTAGGAACTAATTACTATTACAAAACTCTATTTGCAATTACAAACTAAAAAGAATAAACAGCAAGAAAAGTAAATAATGCCTATTCTATTACAAAACAATCCTCCTTCTACAAATAGATCGGTAATGGCCGATCAAGTGTGCTGAAATAGAGCTACAAAATAAAACAGTTAGTACATAAAGAAACTGAACAAAATAAGACTTACCACCACCGTGGAAGATACCGCTGAGGGAAGGATAGAGGCACCGATGCCGAGATGACGCCGAGCAATGACTGCCGTTAACGGACCGTGTCAAGGTATCGGCAGTAAAGAGATACTGGAGTCCCTTAGATCCAAGCCTCAACAGTGAAAGAGTCACCAGTGCCACTCCTTTCTCTCTCTCTCTCTCTCTCTCCCTTTCAGCTCTCACTCAAACACTCACCAGACAGATGATCGGATAACAAGAAGACGATCAACAGAAGCTGATGGTAGTGATAGCGTCACAGAAGACCGGCGGAGGAGAGCAGCGGACGCGGAAAGCCGCGATGAAGAAAGGGGGAAGAAGAAGAGACCAAGTCGGATACCAACAGCCAAGGCAAAAGAAGAGAAGAAGAAAAAAAAAAAAACAGGAGAGAAAAACGGTTGTTCACATACTGAGAGGGAAAGGGGATAATATAGGTCAACTCACACCGGGCAGCCCGGCACGGCCCGGCATCTCTGACCCAATCAAAACAGATGAACTACTCTTCAGTTGAGGCCCATGGTCATCATTGGGTTAGGTAAATGGGTTGGAAAAATGAAAAAATATTGGGAAGACATAGACCCAAAGGCCTACAAGAACAATGTTACGAAATGAGCTTGAGAAGAGAGGATACAACTCAATGCAAAACTTCTACAAGCTCCTCTTTACTTCTCCTTTGATAATGATCAACAATGAAGCTCAAGGAGATGTATTTTTTAGATGAAAAGGTGTTTGAAAAATGTACTTTAAAGCTCTTTAATGGTTCTTAAATGATCTCAATAAATATTTCACCAAACTTGTTACCTTTACAGCTTATCAAAAAATCAATATATATAGGAAGGAGAGAGAAAGTAACCGTTCCACTGTCTAACAGTAATAATTATCAGAGTAAAAGGGAAAACCGGATGGCCGGTTTCTAAAGTGGACATCCGAGTTTGAGACAGAAAGATTTGGACGCTTCTTACCAAAATCGGACGACCAGTTTTTCTAAAACTAGAAAAATCAGACGACCGGCTTTAAAACCGGATGGCCGATTTTTGAAAAGGATTTTATAGAGAAGAGCTTTCCTTCCTGTTTCAAAAACATGTATACTTGATACTCTTTTTTAGATAAGAAAAACTTTCAAAGGCATAAAAAATTCGATCAAGAATACTTAAAATTTCAAGAAGAATTTGTAGAAAGATATTTATGCAAAGAGCTTCATACATGATCAGCAATTAAAGATGAGAGTTAGGGAGTTTTACAAAGAAATACCTTAGCACTTCCCTAACAAAGACACAAGTCTTCAAGGTCTTCAATGGCTTGATCTTTTCTCCTTCATTTTGCCCTGATCACCGAGATCTTTTGCTTCTAAAAGTGTAGTCTTGAGACTTTCAAATATGTTTCTTTTGTTTTATTGAAATTATGCTTAATACTCACACAAACATATGTTAATCATAATCAAAATCATACGCAATAATTCCCTTAGGGCTAACAATTTTATTTTGGTTTCAAAATTAAGACATATTTGTCGCAAATTGTGTATAGTTTCTTTGTTTTCTTGCAAATGTATCATTTCAAATTATTCGCAAATTCATCGTTGATATTCTTATTTAAAAATGAAATATGAAATGCATATATTTATCAAAATATATAATTTCATAAATAAATAAAGAATATCTAAAATTCTAATTCTAAATTTTCTAACAACTATGGTCCTACAACAACAGTCGTACCGATAAATTGGCCAAAGTAGATGACCTAGGGATTCGATGCATAGTATGGCACCTGTCATGTTAATAGTGAAATTTAGGTTTTGTTTATCTTTGTCATCAACAACTATTACAATAGATAAACAATTATTCTGAATGACTTCAAACGGACTAGTTTTGTTCATTAAAAAAATGACTAACTAATCAAGCGTGGATATATTGATTATTAGAGTGTATATATATGAACTGTTCAGATTGTCGATACCATTTCTTATAACATTTCTAATTTAGTACTCCCTCCATCCCAAATCGTTGGTAAGATATTTAGTTAGACTAATAAATTTTATTTTGATTTGTCTTTTATACCCCTCTATGATATTAAAAGAATTCGACTTTTTGTCCTGAAAGTTTTCAAATGTAGATATGAAGTTATTGGAATAATGGCTGTTTTATTAGTATTTCTTGGAAAATGGAGATATTAATAAAACATACATAGTCTTAGTTTCAATGGGACTTGTAAAAAAAAGTATCTAAAGGAAATGTTTCTGTAGTCATGAATAAATATTATAGCACAATGTTTACCAAACGAGTTCTATTTGTTTCTTTGCAATCATATATCCTCGAGATTTTCTAAGCACATAAGAAATTGTTATAATAATTTTCTTTCTAGAAAAATAAAACACAAAGTGAAATTGGAAAAATTACTCTTTAAACTACAAAATTTCTTTCTAGAATAGTTTTTTTTGCAACGACCATATTCGTTGCAAATGACCATCTGTTTCCAATAGATTTACAATGGAAAATGTTCCGTTGCAAAAATGACCATTGTTAACTTTTGTAATGGCTGCTTTGATGTCTATTTTTAATTTGCAACCAACAGGTCATTGTAGTCTCCCTTACAAATTAGTAGAGAAAATTTTTTACTTTTTTAAACGAATTTGCAACGACAAGTTAATTAATTTTTTTGAAATAACTTAATTTTTTAGATGAATAGTTGTTGCGAAATTCTTTTGCTTTTCAACAGATTTTGGCATTGCGGATTAAAATTAATTATTTATTGCACTTTCATTATCAGAAATTGTTTGCTAACCTCTTATGGCATCGGTTGTTGATGAACTTTCCTTTCCTTAGTCCTACTTCGGAAGGTGTCGTTTTGTAGTACTATTTTGGTGAGAAGTTGCCCCACTTTTTGACGTAGCAAATGGAATGGAAAAATTATAAAATAATTAAAAATTAAGGAAATCAAGATGTTTCAACTTACCATGCTATTCTCATGCTCGGTGAAAGAAATAAAGTCACCGTTGTGGGAAGGCCTACTCATTGTAGCCTAGTTTCTCTTTGAAGTGGACAAAGCATACTATCAATCCAATAATTCTTATTTCTTATACATCTCTCTGTAGTGCTCACGATCAATCTACTTTAAGTGGAGTGTTGTAGATAAAGCGTATTAGATATATTAGACAATTCTGAAAGCGTGAAACCTTGACTAATATGGAATTCGAGACAATATGGTAAGAGAAGAATGTTCTTGTTGGAAAGTATAACGACAAAGAGGCCACTCATTCATTTAGGCTTTTAACCAAAGATTATGTACCAGAATGAACAAATATCCATTTTATTGAGTATCGAAAAATTTTTAGATTTAATTTAGATTTAGAGATGGTGCATCATCTACATTAGCAAAAATTTTGTGGCGCATTAGAAACCTCTGCATGGGTGGATAAGAATTATGTAACTATAGGGAAAGAGATCTAAAACTTTAGGTTCGAGTAAGCTATTCATGCATTTTCTTGTCCTTTAAAATAAGTAAATAAGTAGATTCTTCATAAAGTTACGAACGCCATTTCTATTTATAACAAAAATGATTATAAATTATGCTTGACTTTCATAAAAGAAACATTAGAAGGTAAATTCCACTAACTCTTTATTTTTTTCCCAAAAATAGATGTTTTTCAGTATGAGTTTCTTGGAACAACATAGTCTTCAAGCACCCATATGTTGTTACGTTGCTTTGTTATGTATTCATCTTAATAATTGAAATCCTATTTCCACAAAATGTATTTAAACTACTAACAAACATTCATTGTTTTTGGTTCTTACAAAATTACTTGTAAATTTATTAATTCAAATACTTTTTTTCAAAATAAATGTATGAAGATTGTTTAGTTTTATAGAGCTTAGAAATAATAGTATATTTAGAAAAATGTGGTATTTAGTAAATATTGTAGCACAATGATTACCAATGGAGAGGCCATCAATTTAATCTTATTTTTTTGTAATCATATTTCCTCAAGGTTTTGTAAACATGTAAAAAATAGTTATAGTAATTTCCTTGGTGGTAAAAGAGATCAAAAATTATATATAAAAGGTTTAATATATACTAATTAAAAAGAAAGAGAGATACTTCTATTATTAAGAATGTCTTTTTTCCCCTCTAAACTAAGGCCACCTAAATTGGTGGAGGGTTAGGCATTGACCCATTTAAAATTATTAAAAGTGTAAAGATAAAAAAATAGAGAAAATTGTCTTAATAGAGAAGGAGAAGGTATGTCCACCCTCTAAAATATAGCAAGCGAAAACTAAAATTATTAAATAATATAATAAATAAGTGAGTTATCAAAAAACTCCTTAAATTGGGAAAATTCTATTATGGACTTGGTTCATGTCCCTATTTATGGACCATGTGCCCTGTATTAAGCCATATCACTATCCTTATTATTCTTGTCTCTCGAATTGGAGATAAATTAATAGCATGAAGTGATGTGGCTTAATACATGCCATAAGGTCTATTGGTGGAGATATGAATCGGGTCCGTATCATAATATTCCCTAAAATTGGAGTTACTTATCAATTGAGAACATAAACCTTTTTTTTCATGACAAGGACCCCTCAAAAGTTGAGCTAATATGTTTGAAATAGCTTAAGGCAGCCCCAAATTTAAGGGTGCAACTCCCAAAATATTCATTTAATTTTCTTCCCCTCCTCCAACCGTAAAATTCTCTCAAAACCCCATGTTCAAATCTTCAAGTTAGAAGCATCATACCATGAATCTTTATAAAAAAAGGTTAGTATATCGATCTTTAAGTTTTTTTAATCATTTTTCCCGATTTAAAATTTAAAAAACGATATCAAATCGTCATAGATCTGAAAAAAATTTCAAAACTTTGCATCCTTTAAAAGCCACCCTGTCATTGGACCATGGGAGCCACGGCTCACCCATTGCCACCAATCAGGCGTGCTGTAAAGGTGCCCCTTGCCAACGATCAAGGCTAAGCCGAGGCTCCCCTAATCCCTTACAAGGGTCCAGCCGAACCAACTTTAATTATTTTTTTAACTAGTTAATTTTTTTTATTTTGTTTAAGTTTTTTTTTTTTATTTTATGTTTTTATTGTAACATCTTATTTATTTATTTTTAATATATATTCTGTTTCAAATAAGCTTTCATCTACTTAATTTTTTTAATTTTTTTTATTTTGTATTTTATTATGTTTAAATTATTTAATGAATTATTTTAATTAGTAAAGAAACAAAAAAAAAAAAAAAAGGCTTGGCATTTGCAGTTCACAAGGGGCTCATTAAGAGTGCCCCCAGTTGGTCGCAAGGGGAATGGCCAGTGGTCCCTTGTAACAAGTCAAGGTCATTGTTATGAAGCTCCTCGTCAATTTCAAGCAACATCGTTTGGAATGTTAAGAAAAATCATAATTTTCTTGTTTTGAGATTAAATTTTATCTCACAATCGATGTTTTTCAAGACCTACATAGTGATTGTCTACGTTGACTTTAAAGCATATGAATAATTTCTCATACAATTTACGTGTAAAAAATTTCCTAATTTAAGCAAAAGATGAAGACAAAGAAAGAACAAAAAATAAACAAAAAGGTAAATCTACTCCAATTGAAAATTCTATAATGTAAAAGTGTTTTTCTTTCTTCAAGGGGAGAAAATTAAATGTGGATTGTTAGATTAAATTTTGATTCGTCCATTCATTAATTGCTTATTTGTTTTGGTACACAATCTTTATATTTTGTACATGTGAACACAGTAGTATACGTGTCAATCATTCATTGAGTGAAGTGTACACGTGTCGAGCATTCATTAGTGCACCAAAATTTTTCACCTAGACAAAGAGTGGTTGTTGCCATTATAGTTAATTCCTTTTTTAAAAAGGCAGGATTACTTCCTAAACTATTAATTTCCATTATAAATTGCACAACACAAAGTTTATGAACTTATAGAATACGAATCCTTAAGATGTAAATTATTTGTGGATAACAATGTGTGTATTTATTAGAAAAAGAGGAGTAATGAATATAATTATGTTTTCACCATGTGACCATATTTTCATTAGTTCCAATGAATTTAAAGAAGAAAATTTCAACATTGAAAATATTGTATTAGATTATGTTAAGTAAATTATATAGTAGATGAAAGATGTGTGATTCCATACCCTGTAAATACCTCACACATGACATATAAGTGTTGATGTCACTAATGTAGAGTTTAAAATCTGACTTAGTGGAGTAAAGTTTTCGGATATAACTATAGTTTTGTAGATGCTTAGGAAAGAGAGTAAAATTTTATTAATACAAGTAAATCGTTAGGGGAGTTTACGAATATCTTTAGTTGATTAATTTTTTTAAAGTATGCTTAGCATGCACATTTTAGGGATCTAAACATAATTTTTGTGGGACAGTATAAATCTTCTAGATAGATTTTTATTGGTCTAAAATTAAGATTAGATAAATTTTATTATTCTTATCATTAATATTAATGTTATAGTTATGTGGCAATTATTTCTTCTAATGACACATGCATGATTAATTCCTACCATTAAGGAGAAAGTTATCAACGGAAGTTCTTAAGAAGATAACCCACTCACACACCCCCTTCTTCACCGTCACGCACCACCTACCCCTTCCCTTCCCCTCCCAACCAAGTTTTTGCCACTATTCATACGGGGTTTTACCTTCTAATTTTTTCCCTTTCCCTCATTTGTTTTTGCTTCTCCCTTGTGTAATCTTAGAGAAGCCATAAGAAAGTTTTCTTCTCTCTTCTTCTTTGTTACTGGATTCTAGTTCTCCCTTTTGTCGATTAAGTTGTATAAAAAGCTTTGAAATAATTTACTATTCATTCTTCTTTAATCGAATATTAGGGTGATGTTAAACAGAAAAAGAAATCTTTCTTTTTTGTTCTTCAGAAAAGTTGTCAATTGAATTCAATTGACAACTTTCTAACGCTGGGAATCTTTCATCAAGAAAAAATTCATATCCTTAATTAATAGACCATCACAACTTTAGGATATTTTTTTGTTTGAAAAAATGTTCACGCTCTCAATTTAAAAGTACCCCAAACTTTAGGGGTTTCTTGGGCGTTAGTAAAATTAATCATGTGAATAGTTTCTCATACAATTTATATGTAAAAACTTTTATAATTTAACCAAAAAGATAAGAACAAAGAAACCAAAGAGCAAAAAAGAAAAAAAAAAGAAGGTAAATCTAGTCCAATTGGAAGATTCTTTTTTTAAAAAAAAAAAAATAGGAATACTTCCTAAACAATTAATTTCTATTATAATTTGAACAACACAAAAATTATAAACTTCTAGAGCATGAATCCGTGAAATGGAAATAATTTTTGGATAACAATGTTATATTTTAGTAGAAAAGAAAAGAGAAAGTGAATTTAATTATGAATTAACCACGTGACCATATTTTATTTAGTTTCTAAAAATGAAAAGAATGAAATTTCAATATTAAAAAGTTTGCATTAAATTAATATTAAGTAAATCACATATTAGATGAAAGATATGTAAATTGAATAAAATACTTGGTAGACGTGTGTAGTGATGCGTTGTCAAAATACAATCAAATAAAAAGGGTATATAGATGGAGTCAACCTTGCTCGATCAATACTAAAGCAAGTAAAATATAATCAATGTTCATCCTCTTCTGTCTTCCGAGGCTGAATAAATTCACAAAGTGCAAAGAAGTCGAATTCAAAAAACTGGCCCCTAGGTATCACATGCAAGTAACTTTTATTTTAATTTATGGATTTAATTTTCCTATTTAAACAAACTCAGTTGATTTCTCTTTAGGAGAAATATATGCCCTAGCTAGCCCCTATCTCTGAGCAATTGAAAAATACTTTGACTTTCGCACCATACATGTTAATTAATGCAAGTCAAGGTAACTCCTCTATCAAAGGTATTAAAGAGGAGAAGTTTGTGTTAGAGCATTAAAAGATTGTTAAAGGAAAAGTTTTCTTAAAGACTTGTTGTAGGCTTAACAGCTCTTTTCTCACCAATTTTTTCCCTTTTCCAGCCCAATTCTCCCTTATTGACCCAGTGATGCTTTGGGCCTCAACCGAGACTGATAGGCTTCTTGTGCTCTGCTTGGGCTGCACCTTGGGCCGTACTTCTTGCTATCTGTTGTTTAGGCCGCCTCTTGACCGAGTCCTTCTTGTTGTTGCCTCCGGGCCGCCTCTTGACCATGTCTTCCGCGAGATACCCGCGGCCTGGGCTGGCCACCCGGGTCGCTTACTGGTGACCCGCGCGACCATTCGGCTGGCCCCTTCTTAATGATGGTCTCCTCGGTTTTACACATAGTCTCGATCTTCTCTCTGCCGTTTCATTCTCCTTGAATCCTTTGGAGACTTCAAGACCCCAGCTTTTCTACTCCTCATTCCCGGTTGGTTCTGCCATTGTTGTTCTCTCTGTCTATGCTATTTTACAGCTTTGTCTTCTATCACCATTGTTATCTGTTGGTGAGTTTGAGAGAGATAGCCGTGAGGAAACAAAAGATAGAGAGAAATAGAGGTTGTTCAGTTGCCGGTGATTCTTCCCGATTGAGGCTCTTATCTGAGGGTTAGAAACTCGATCATCATCCTTTATTACCACCATCGCCTTGACGCGGCTACGCCGCTTCTCGGCGACCGTTCTTGGTTGAATAACCCCTCGGTTCTGTGCTCCTCGGTCATCTCTTTGATTTTCTGTTAGACGGCTGTCCAAAAGTGGTGAGCAAAACCTTTCTTTGTTTTATTGGGTTATTTTGTTACTGATTTGGTTGTTGTTTTGCAGATTATTCCTTGAGTGGTTCTGTTCTTTAGAAAGATCAAATCTTTCTATTACCTTTTCTTTTCAGCTGTATTTTTCATTACTAAATTTGTAATAGTAATAAATTTTGTAATAGTAATTAGGAGGTTTTCTCCAACAATTGGTGTCAGAGCCACGGTTTCCAGCTCTCGGGTTCCAGCGCTCGGCAGCAATCTTCGGATCTGGGAAGTATCTTAGAATTCGGCCAGTGAAGTTCTTCTCCTTCCTTCTGTTTACAGTTTTTCTGTTCTTTTTTTTTTCGGCTTGCCGCCATTTTTCTGCTTACTGTTTATCGGCTTGCCGCCAGCTTTATCTGGTTTATTATTTTTCAGCTTGTAGCCATTTTTGATATTATCTCTGTCTCGGCTCGCTGCCGATTCTGTTTTTCTGTTGATTACTATTGTGACGGCTTGCCACCGTATTGATTACTATTACTGCTTATTACTGCTTTACTATTTTTCTACTTCTGTTCTTTTATTAGTTCCAGTTTCTGTTGCTTTGTTTTATTCTCTGTTTTCAAAACCAAAACCCAAGCCTGGCTTGGATCCAAGAGATTCCAAGTATCTGTGACTTGGAGGTTTTCATTGCTGATTTCAAAAGGTTTTTTTTTTTCTCATTCTTCTGTTTTTTTTTTTTTTTTTGTTTTTGTCGATTTTGTTTGTTCCTGTTTCTGCCGTTGTTCTATTTGTTACTGCCTTGATTTGGGTTTTTTTTGTGTGCCGTTTGTGCCACGCTGTTTTGTAATCAAACCTAATCAAACAAATTAAAATAAACAAACGCCGTTTTTCTTTGGGAGATCTTTCCTCTATTTTAAAGAAAAATCCGGAAAATTTTTTTTTTTGACAAAACTTTTTCAAATCTTTCATTTTTTTCTGAAACCACCTAGTTACACTTATTTGCCTTTAAAACATGTCAGTACCAAAAATTGAGACTAACAGGTTTGATGGCAAATCTGATTTTGTAATGTGGCGGAGGAAAATGAAAGCAATTTTGCTACAACACAAAATTGCTCCTGCTATTTGCAGCCCTGAAGAGTATCCGGAATCTTGGAGGGGCGAAATCCTTAAAGAAAAACTAGGTGATGCTCATAGTTGCCTCACCTTGCATTTAACTGATAACGTTTTATAGGAAATTGATGAAAAAGACAACGCTTTTGAAATATGGACAAAACTGGAAAAGTTGTATTTGGGAAAATCTCTTTCAAACAAAATTTATTTAAAAGAACAGCTTTTTGGTTTCAAAATGAGTGGACCAAAATCACTTTCTGAAAATATCGATGATCTAAATAAAATCATTTTGGAGTTACAAAACGTCGGAGAGAAAATCTCTAATGAAAATGTTGCAGTCATTTTACTAAATGCCTTACCTGATTCTTTTAATGATGTGAAATTTGCCATTAAATATGGTAGAGATGATCTTTCCCTTTCTGATGTTAAAAATGCTTTAAAATCAAAAGATTTGGATTTACAAAAAGAAAATAAGTCTCATGGTGAAAATCTTTTTGTAAGAGGAAGGATTGACCGGAGAGAAACTCCTAGTCGTCGTTTTAAAAGCCGTTCCAAATCACGAGAGAAAAGCAAGGTAAAATGTTTTTACTGTGGGAAAGAAGGGCATATGAAAAACAAGTGTTTTAAACGAATCGAAGATGCGAAACAACGTAAAATGGTAAAGGAGGGAATAAAGTCGATAAAACCAAGGATTTTCAATCAGATGGTAACTCTATGTTTTCTGAAGTTCTATGTGTTTCTCTTTCTCCTTCATGTATTGATGTTGTTGATCATTGGGTGTTTGATTCTGGTTGCTCATTTCACATGTCACCAAACAAAAACTGGTTTTCAGATTTCAAAACTTTAAACCAAGGAAAAGTTTTTATGGGAAACAATAAGGTTTTTGAAATAAAAGGCAATGGCAGTATTTTTATAAAAGTGCATGATGGCGTGACTAGAAAACTCACTGAAGTGAGATATGTTCCTGACTTACGTCGGAATCTTATTTCTTTCAGTTATTTAGACTCTTTGGGTCTTTCATTTAAATCCAAAAATGGTATTTTGCGTGTTTCCAAAGGAAACCTAGTCATGTTAAATGGTTTTAAAAAGGAAACTTTGTATATCCTTCTTGGTAAAACTATTTTCAACTCTACTGCCTTGATTTCAAAAACTATCCTAGAGAAAACTATGTTGTGGCATCGGAGGATTGGCCACATTAGTGAAAAGAGGCTTTATTATTTGCAAAAACAAAAACTTTTATGTGGTGATAAAATTGATTCCTTGGATTTTTGTGATCACTGTGTTTTGGGAAGACAACATAAAATCAGTTTTTATACTAGCACACATAAGTCATCTGCACCTTTTGATTATGTGTATTGTGACCTGTGGGGGCCTGAAAAGGTTCCAACTTGTGGTGGTAACGTTTATTTCCTTTCTATTGTTGATGATTTTTCGAGACATGTATGGGTTTTTCTTTTAAAAACCAAAGATCAAACGTTTGAAAAATTTTGTGAATGGAAACGTTTTACCGAAATCATTCTCGAAATAAACTAAAAACTATCAGGACCGATAACGGTCTTGAATTTTGTAACCAGAAGTTTTCTGACTTATGTGCATCACATGGCATTTTGCACCATAGGACGGTTAGACATAACCCACAACAAAACGGAGTTGCCGAAAGGATGAACCGTACTATTATGGATAAGGTCCGTTGTTTGTTAGTGTCTTCTGGTATTCCAAAACCATTATGAGGTGAAGCCGTTAGTACAGCTGTGTACCTAATCAATAGGTCTCCATCCACAACTATAAACTTTGGGACTCCTGTAGAACTTTGGTCTGGGAGACCCCCCAATCTCTCAAACCTTAAGGTGTTCGGTTGTGCAGTCTTTGCTCATCAAAAAGAGGGGAAACTAGATCCAAGATCTAGGAAGGGAGTTTTTATAAGATATCCTAGTGGGGTAAAGGGTTATAAAATATGGTTGACGGGCGAACCAGGCGTGAGGGTTATCATCAGTAGGGATGTCATCTTCAATGAGTTAGAAATGCCCTGTTTTAGAGATAACTCCATCACCAATTATCCTTCTTGTGATCTTTCTCCTAGTAGTATTCCGGTGGAGATGGAGACTATCTCCGAACCCACTCTAGACCCGTCTCAGGAACCTGAAACAAATTCTGAGCCTTCTGCTCCTTCTAGCAGCTCTCCCGTTCCAGAAACTTTTGATCTTGTTCTAGATTGTTCTGATGAGGAATAGGAACATCCTAAGGCTTAAACCCAAACTCTTAGGGATTATCAACTTGCTAGGGACCGAGTCCGTAGAGTACCTAAGGATCATCCTCGGTATGGTTACTCCTACATTGTATCATATGCTTTTGCTGTTGCTTCTTATGTTGAAGAAAAAGAACCCTTGTGTTTTTCTGAGGTTTTGAAAAGTATAAATCGCGCTTTATGGTTGTGTGCTATGGAGGAAGAAATGTTTTCTTTAAACAAAAACAAAACTTGGGTTCTCGTTCCAAAACCTTCAAAACAAAAACTTGTTGATTGCAAATGGATTTTTAAAATAAAGGAGTCTGAGTCGTCTAATGAACCTCCTAGGTTCAAGGCTAGACTTGTTGCAAAAGGTTTTTCACAATTGAGGGCATTGATTTCAACGAAATTTTTTCTTCTGTTGTTAAACACAAAACAATTCGGATTATTCTTGCTCTTGTTGCTTTCTATGATCTTAATCTTGAACAGCTTGATGTGAAAACTGCCTTTTTACATGGTGACCTTGAGAAAACCATTTATATGTGTCAACCACCTGGTTTTGAAGTAAAGGGTAAGGAACATATGGCATATCTTCTGAAAAAGTCCTTACATGGACTTAAACAGTCACCAAGACAGTCAAGAGGTTTGATTCTTTTATGTCCAAAATTGGTTTTTTGAAAAGTAATTATGATAGTTGTCTTTACTTTTCTGGTAATAACGTGGATTCTGCTATTTATCTGTTGCTGTATGTGGATGACATGCTGATAGCTTGTCGTCACAAAGCCAAAATTGATGAACTGAAGTCGCTACTAAAATCCAAGTTTGATATGAATGATTTGGGTGTGGCATCCAAAATTCTTGGGATAAATATTTCTAGAGACAGACCTGATCGTTCTCTCTTCATATCCCAAAAGCCTTTTCTTCAAAAGATAGTATCCAAATTCTCTATGCAACTTTGTAAACCCGTTACTACTCCATATGCTAGTCACTTTAAACTTTCTGACAAAACTTGTCCTAGAACTGAAAGTGAAAAGAGAGATATGGCCAATATTCCATACCGAATGGCCATAGGCTCAGTCATGTACTCAATGATATCTACCTGTCCAAACATTGCTTTCTCCATAAGCCTTCTTAGCAGATTTATGTCGAATCCTGGAAGAGATCATTGGGCTGCTCTCAAAGGGCTTTTACGTTATCTAAACGGAATAGTGGATCGGGGTTTACACTACCATAATTGGTCTGATTTTGAATTAATTGGATTTGTTGACTCTGATTTTGCAGGTGACAAGGACGGTAGAAAATCTACCACTTCATACTTCTTTACCCTTGCGGGTAATTGCATCTCGTGGAAGTCCCAACTACAGCCGGTAGTTGCTTTGTCAACTACTAAGGCTGAATATATTGCAGCAACAGAAGCAATCAAAGAAGCCATCTGGCTTCAAGGGTTATTGAGTGAATTGAATCTTTTAAATTCCAAAGTCATTATTTACACTGATAGTCAAAGCTGTTTACATTTATGTAAAAATTCGGTCTATCATGAACGAACAAAACATATTGATGTCAAGTACTACTTTATTAGAGAAAAAGTCTCTAGTGGTGTTGTTGACATAGATAAAGTTAGTACTGATAATAATCCTGCTGATTTTGGTACTAAAATTGTAAACACTGATAAATTTATGTTTTGCAGGGACTTTCTACATGTGCAAACGGTTTGACTCAATCTGAGTCATCTTTTTCAGGGATGGAAGAAATTTTGTTCGAGGTGGAGATTGTAGGCTCAACAGCTCTTTTCTCATCAATTTTTTCCCTTTTCCAGCCCAATTCTCCCTTATTGACCCAGTGATGCTTTGGGCCTCAACCGAGACTCATAGGATTCTTGTGCTCCGCTTGGGCTGCCCCTTGGGCCGTACTTCTTGCTATCTGTTGTTTGGGCCGCCTCTTGACCGAGTCCTTCTTGTTGTTGCCTCCGGGCCGCCTCTTGACCGTGTCTTCTGCGAGATACCCGCGGCCTGGGCTGGCCACCCGGGTCGCTTGCTGGTGACCCGCGCGACCATTCGACTGGCCCCTTCTTAATGATGGTCTCCTTGGTTTTACACACACTCACTCTCGATCTTCTCTCTGCCATTTCATTCTCCTTGAATCCTTTGGAGTCTTCAAGACCCCAGCTTTTCTACTCTTCCTTCCCGGTTGGTTCTGCCATTGCTATTCTCTCTGTCTATGCTGTTTTACAGCTTTGTCTTCTATCACCATTGTTATCTGTTGGTGAGTTTGAGGAAAGAAAAGAGAGAGAGAAATAGAGGTCGTTCGGTTGCCAGTGATTCTTCTCGATTGAGGCTCTTATCTGACGGTTAGAAACCCGATCATCATCCTTTCTTACCACCATCGCCTCGACGCGGCTACGCCGTTGCTCGGCGACTGTTCTTGGTTGAATAACACCTCAGTTCTTTGCTCCTCGGTCATCTCTGTGATTTTCTGTTGGACGGTTGTCCAACAGTGGTGAGCAAAACCTTTCTTTGTTTTATTTGGTTATTTTGTTACTGATTTGGGTGTTGTTTTGCAGATTCTTCCTTGAGTGGTTCTATTCTTCAGAAAGATCAAATCTTTCTGTTATCTTTTCTTTTCAGTTGTATTTTTCATTACTAAATTTTTAATAGTAATAGATTTTGTAATAGTAATTTGGAGGTTTTCTCCAACACTTGTTATATTTATTAGTCCTATAACAAAATATATACATCTAAAATGTCGCTTGATTAATTTTAGTTTCCTAATTCTCCTCTTTTAAGTACTTTTGAGTTTATTTAAGTATATATTTAAATGAAATGGGGGATGCTCCATCCTTATTAGCTTATTGATTCTTTTGGACTGTGGACAATTTTTATCGTGCACTGTGCATTGAGCTAAGTACTTATTGAGTAGTTCAATTGTTAACGAAGGTCAAGGAAGAGTTTCGAGATATTTTTATTTGGCTTACTCTCAAGTAATTTAATATAGCTAAGACATGGATTCAAAAACAAAGGATGTCGTAGAAGATTTAAGATCTCATACAACAAAATTTAGCTACATGCACTATCCTGGACAAAACGAGAAACATCGGTTAACTTGTCCAAGGAAGTGAGGAGAGAGAATCTGCATAAAAGCATGGAGGGTGAAGATAGTAGCTTTCTTAAATGTTTGAATGCGGAATATACGTCAATTCTTAATTATCCAAAACCCGGATTTTCAATTGATTGTGGTGATGATCCAAGCTATGCATTGTTTTTTAGCAATTTGAAGATTGATGGATCCTCTTATGTGCTCGAGGCCAATGAAAAAAATGGGTTAACAAAGGCACTAAAGTATATGGAAAATAATCCAAATGGTGAAGAGGAAAATGATTTGGATAGTCATGCTAAAACGGAGGGAATTGAGTTCAAAGTAATTATGATTGCAACTGTAAATTGTTCTTCGAAAACATGAGGCTTGAAGGTTCTAATGTGATCTATCAATATAAGAATGGTGCAGCTATAGTTTATGATGGTCTTATCTTCCTTAATTCTCAGACAGATGACAACGTTGTTTCTAAGAAACAGAAGTATATAGATGCCATTCAGCATGAAACAACAAGCAATGGCGTAAGTTATCCCTTTCTACTATTTTGGATACTTTTATCGAATCGATCCTTCTTTAATTTTCCTTCAATTCATTGCGAATATTTCTTGCCTAATTTCTATTTTGTTCTTGTACCTTTATTAAGTCAAAAGATATCAACAACCATTGTGGCAGTCCACAACAAACAATGTGTTCTAACTTCAGGGTGCAAATATTAGAAATTCTTCGCAAACTTTATGATAAAGAGGAGCATGAAGGGCTTATGCAGGAAATCACTAAGCAGAAGCCTCAACATAAGCATCATCATTGCTTGATCATCATTTGGGTGAGTCGATTATAATCTAGGATTTTTCATATTACCATTATTGATCACCTTATAAATTGTCCAATTAAACTCATCAATGCATGAAAAATATTATTTCTCCTATGTTGATATATGATAGTGATCTACTCATATTATCGACTTTTGTGATAATTCTTTACTATCGACTTTATATGCTGCTTTATTTATTTATGAGTGATTCATTTGCCCAAAATTAAAATCCATTCAATGCAAATTATATGTAAAGTTGAAATAATTAATTTTCACAGAAAGGTGTCCCCTTGCTAGTGATCAAATAATTTTGTGTAGATATATTTACTCTCACATTTTCTTGAGTTTATATTACAATTAAAACGATGGCAATCTTTGATCTTCATAATTTTCACATTTTGAAATAAACTGTATAGTTCTTAAAAGGAAGATTGAAGAAGCAGTTGCCGTCATTAATGATCTTAAGCAGTTGAATTTGTTACGTGGCTTTTTCTTTTGGCTACAGGTATGGAAATTATTTATATTGTATATTATTGAGATTGTTCTTGATTTCCTTTTTTTTAGCAAATAAATTATTTTTAAAAAAGTTAACAAAGACAGTATTGGCAGGGGGGAGGAAGGCATGTCCCTAATTTTATTTCTAGGTAAACTAGGATTACTATTATGTTTTACGATGGCAGGATTTTAGTCTTATTGCATGTCTAAATGTTTTTAACATGGTCACATAACTAGAAAATCTCAAGAAGTGATGGTCAAAAGAGGTAAGTTTAGGAGGAACAATTTCTAGCGTCACCTCTTTACTTCAAAAATAAAGTACTCTAGCACAGTCATATTTTTATACTTAGGAGCTTATTTAATAAAAATACCTTGATATGTTTGAAGTTATTTGTTTCCATTCTTATGGTTCTCGTGCCTAATTAACATAACAAAATTATGACTACAAGGGGTATGCATAAGCTTTATTATCACATTATGTGCTCCACCATGCATAAATAGAATTTAGCAATATTGTTCTATTAGGACTGTTCCATAATGAAATAGTAGTGGGTTTTATGGATTTTTTGGTACCGTACAAATCTTTCATTTTGAGGATTAAAATCATTTAACATTGCAAGTCTAACTTTTAGAGCATATACTCACCAGTAAACTTTTCTTATGAAAGTTATTCAACAATTTATTGTTATTTATCTTTTCATTTGTCTTCATATTATCTCTATTCTAGTGGTTAATTTATTCAAATAAGTAGCTATATGGAAATTTATTGTATATTGCTTTAGAATCTCACTAAGGATGAATCATTCATTCCATGGAACGACAAAGAATGTGTTGATGTGCAGCCAGAAGGATCCTAAGGTTTCAGTTGCTTGATTCCTTAAAATATATGAAGGAAGAAGAAATATTTTTGTAGACGATCACATATTATATAGTTTAGTGAAATAGAGTGCAAAATCTATTTTGTCATTATGAAGGAATCATTGACATACATTTCTCTTTATTGAACTTTTTTACGTATGTTGTGCTAGAAATTTAAAAGAATAATGAACAAAGTTCTTGAATTAAAACGCGATTGTCTTGTTTGTAAGGTAACATATAGCTTCATTGTGCAATAAGTATAATTAGAGAATATTATTAAATTCTCTATGTTGAAGTTTGAACTCATTTATTTATTATTGGAATTCCGAATGAAATGAATAACAATATTCTAGTTTACTAGTGACAATGCCTGGAACTTTTAGTTTGAGAATCCAGGCTTGTAAGTCTTGGTTATCTTGATATGTAGGCAAAGATTTTAGGTGTTTTTCTTGACATTAGGCAAATATTTTTTAGCTTTGCTGGAGTTTATGCAAGCTTACATTCATATAGAGTTCTCAGTTTTATGTGTCTTCCTTTATTAACTGGCAAAGTAGAATTTTGATTAGATATTTAAAGTGGAAATGTAAAACACTAAGGAATAGACATGTCCATAGCAAATCTAGAGAACGTTTGAGAAAAAGTACTGCCCACGAGACAAGATGCCTCTAATGTTAGATTGGTATCAGCAAATGCAAATAGAGTTTACGTGCATTAAGCAGAAATCTATATAATATTTTTCTTATTTTCGTTATTCCCTCTATTACAATGATTCTTGTACTACAAAGGTAAGAGTCATCCTATGTCTGATTAGAACCTTCATTAGATTTAAGTACCTAATTAGGATTTTAGAATTTACATGTGGAGGATTCTGAAAATTCATTAGAAATGTGACCTTCATTGCCGCGTACAATTGTAATTAATATGTAATGACTACCCACATGAGTGTCATAGACATGATAGATCATGAGTTATCTCATTTTGTCACATCCACTTTAGAGACCACTTCCCTTATTATTTCTGTGACTTTAGTGACTTATGATGAGATGGTTAGCCTATAAGGGCAAGTAGGCTTCATAATCCCCTTCTCACAATGCAACAATTTGTGTCCTGTACCATTACTATGCACATATCAAGAGATTTAAGGGATGAAAGATAAAGTAGCTCATACTTCCATCAGTAACAGTAACATGGCTCAAAGGGTGCTTAGTTTGGGTACTTTGTTTAGTTAGTTACTTTATAAGGAATAACTTATTTTCGAGTTCTGCTACTACTAAAAAATGCAATCAATTTACAACAACAAACAATATAGCAGCATAGCTGTGGAAAGCAATGGTGTTTATGGTTTTGTGACAAAACTCTCCGTAACTATATTCCATGTCAAAAGTTGCCACAAACTTATACAAAGTCACAAATTAACACTATTGTGTGTTAACTAAAGTTTTCTATCAATTGCCCGGAAGTTTCATCATTGGAAAAATACTCTGTGCTAGGTCTAATTTTTTTTTTAAAAGTAATTTGTAAACATTTATCCCATTTGACTGGGTCAAGAAATAACGGTATTTTACATGTTTGTAAAGGAAACCTAGTCATGCTGAAAAGTTTTAAAAAAGAAACTTTATACTTTCTTCTTGGTAAAACGGTTTGTAACTCCACTGCATTGATTTCAAAAACTGTTCCTGAAAACACTATGTTGTGGCATCGGAGGATCGGCTACATTAGTGAAAAGGGACTTTATTATTTACAAAAATAAAAATCTTTTGTGTGGTGAAAAAATTGATTCCTTGGATTTTTGTGACAACTCTGTTTTGGAAAAACAACACAAAATTAGTTTTTCAACCAGCACTCACAAGTCTTCTGCAATACTTGATTATGTAAATTGTGATCTGTGGGGACCCGAAAAGGTTCCAACTTATGGTGGTAATGTTTATTTCTTATCGATTGTAGATGATTTTTCAAGGAATGTTTGGGTTTTTCTTTTAAAAACCAAAGATCAAACTTTTGAAAAGTTGTGAATGGAAACGTTTTGCCGAAAATCATTCTAGAAATAAACTAAAAACTATCAGGACCGATAACGATCTTGAATTTTGTAACCGTAAGTTTTTTTATTTGTGTGCATCGCGTAGCATTCTACACCATAGGACGGTTAGACATAACCCACAACAAAATGGAGTTGCCGAAAGGATGAACCGTACCATTATTGATAAGGTTAGATGCCTTCTTGTTTCTTCTAGTGTCCCAAAACCTTTCTGGGAAGAAGCTGTTAGTACAACTGTATACCTCATCAATAGATCCCCATCTACAGCCATAAACTTTAGGACTCCTATAGAACTCTGGTATGGTAAACCTCCTAATCTTTCCAACTTGAGAGTTTTTGGGTGCGCAGCCTTTGCACATCAAAAAGATGGTAAACTAGATCCAACGTCTAGAAAGGAAGTGTTCATAGGATATCCTAGTGGGGTGAAGGGATATAGAGTGTAGTTAAAGGGTGAACAGGGGTGAGGGTTTTTATTAGTAGGGATGTTATCTTCAATGAGCTAGAAATGCCTTGTCTTAAGGATAAACTCATCTCTAATAGTTCACCGAGTGTTCACACTCCTAGTTGTATTCCAGTGGAGGTGGAGGTCATCTCTGAACCTCCCTTAGAATCACCCTTAGAACCCGAGACCAATCCAGTGATTCCTACTCCATCTAGTAGCACACCCATTCCTTCTAGTATTCTTGAAACCCCTGATCTTGTTTTGGAAGGTTCTGATGAGGAGGCAGAACATCCTGAAGCTCGAGCTCAATCCCTTAGAGATTACCAACTTGCAAGGGATAGAGTCCGTAGGGTACCTAAGAAACATCCTCTGTATGGTTACTTCTACATTGTTTCATATGCTTTTCCTGTTGCATCTTATGTTAAAGAAAGAGAACCATTATGTTTTCTTGAGGTTTTGAAAAACCCCAATCGTGTTTTATGGTTACGTGCTATGGTGAGGAAATGACATCTTTAAACAAAATTAAAACTCGGATTCGTGTTCCAAAACCCTCAAAACAAAAGTTAGTTCATTACAAATGGATTTTCAAAATAAAAGAACTTGAGTCTTCTAAAGAATCTCCTAGATTCAAGGCTACGTTGGTTGCAAAAGGTTTTTTCACAAGTTGAGGGCATTGATTTTAATGAAATTTTTTCTCTTGTTGTCAAATACAAAATGATCAGGATTATTCTTGTTCTTGTTGCGTTTTATGATCCAAATCTGGAACAACTTGATGTTAAAACCACTTTCCTACATAGTGATCTCGAAGAGACTATATATATGCGTCAACCACCAGGTTTTGAGGTTAAAGGTAAACAACACATGGCGTGTCTTTTGAAAAAGTCCATATATGGACTTAAACAATCACCCAGGCAATGGTACAAGATGTTTGACTCTTTTATGTTAAAAATTGGTTTTTCTAAAAGCAACTATGATAGTTGTCTTTATTTTTCTGGTACTAATAATGATTCTGCTATCTATTTATTTCTTTATGTGGATGATATGTTAATTGCTTGTAGACATAAAGCTAAAATGATTATCTAAAATCTTTGTTGAAATCTGAATTCGATCTAAAAGATTTGGGTATTCTATACGAAATTCTTGGGATGAGTATTTCGAGAGATAGGTCTAATCATTCCCTGTTTATATCTCAAAAGCCTTTCCTTTAGAAAATTGTATCCAAATTTTCTATGCACATGTGTAAACCTGTTATAACCCCTCTAGCAAGCCAATTCAAACTTTCTGACAAAACCTATCCCAAAACCAAAAGTGAGAAAAGATATATGGCTAATATTCCTTATAGAATGGTCATAGGCTCAATTATGTACTCAATGATATCTACCCGTCCTGGCATTGCTTTTTCTATAAGCCTTCTTAGTAGATTCATGTCTAATCCTGGAAAAGATCATTGGGCTGCTCTCAAGTGGCTATTGTGTTATCTTAACGGCACTTTAGATCGGGGTTTACATTATCACAATTGGTCTAATTTTGAATTAATTTGATTTGTTGATTCGGATTTTGCAGGTGATAAGGATGGTAGGAAATCTACCTCATCCTACTTCTTTACCCTAGTGAGTAATTGCATCTTATGGAAGTCCCAACTGCAGCTAGTAGTTGCCTTATCAACTACTGAGGCTGAGTCTATCGCCACAAAGGAAGCGATCAAAGAAGCCATCTGGCTTCTAGGGTTATTAAATGAATTGCATGTTTTACATTCAAAAGCTATTATTTATACTGACAGTCAAAGTTGTTTACATTTATGTAAAAATCCTGTTTATCATGAACGAACCAAACATATAGATGTCAAATACCATTTTATTAGAGAAAAGCTTTCTAGTGGTTTAATTGACATAGATAAGATTAGATAAGATTAGTAATGATAATAATCCTGCAGATTTTTGTACTAAAATTGTAAACACTGACAAGTTTATGTTTTGCAGGGATTTCCTTCACCTAGATGTAGTTTGATTCATGGTAAGTTCAAACAACGGTTGGAAAATATTGTTCGAGGTGGAGATTGTAGGCCTTTTGGGCCTTGAAGTCTTCCCAATATTTTCATTTTCCAGCCCATTTTATCTCCCTATGATGAATTGGACCTCAGCTGGAGAAGAGGTGCCCATTTGACTGGGTCAAGAAATACCGGGTCAGACCGGGCCTGGCCACCTGGGCTACCCGTTGATGTCTCTCCCTTTTAATTCCCTCTCTCACCCCCTCGTTTCAAGTGTAGTCATTTCTCCTTCTTCTCTTGAAGTTTATTCTTCTCTGCCTCTTTGGCTGTTGTTTTTCCCGACTCTTCTTCTCCGCGGCTTCTGCCTCTGCTCTCCTCTATCTGTCGGCTTCCTTTGACCGTCGGCTTCCTTGGATCATTGCTTGATCTTTTACTGTGTGTGTTTGAGAGAGAGCCGAAAGTAAGAGAGATAGAGAGAGAGAGAGAGAGAGAGAGAGAGAGAGAGAGAGGGTGTGGCACCGGTGATGGTTTTTTGGTTGAGGTCCAGATTGAGGGGTCCGATCACCTTGTTACTCACTGGAAATGCCTCGACTCGGCCCGTTCTATATAGCCGCCACTCGGCGTCTTGTCTCTCTCAGCTCGTCACTCTTCCCGCCAGCGGCCATTGTCCGCGGAGGTGGTAAAATTAATCAGCAGGTAGATGGAACACAAACTTAATCAGCAGTGGGTCGGCTTGGAAGCAAGCTACCTCTTGCCTATCTCACCCCCTTTCTTATTATTAGTAAGATACGTTGCCCCTTCCCCTTTTAATAATAAGTTAAGTTTCCAAGGGTGAGCCTTCGCTTTTTGGATCGTCTTCTACCTAATGCGGTACCCCCCTTTGGTTCCCATTGGGTTTACCTTGTTCACAGGTCGACCCCATGGCAGCAAGCAAAGGCGATCTTGTGCTATACTCCGGTGATCTCTTTCCTACCAAGGCACGCAAACTCCCATCGTGTCCCAGATCACATTCCGTCAATCGAAAAGAGAATCCTACTCATCTATCAGTTCCTCTCGTAGATCGGTGCAATTTTATGAAGCGTCTAAGCGCAGTTCACTCACGTTGATCAATCAAAAGGTTTGCGCCACTCCTTACCTGTTCTATCATATACACTTCTTGCATTCTTTCCCACGCTTCATACCTCCTCTTTTTTCTTCTTAAGGTAAGGTAAAGGGCCAGCATGGTGGGGTAGGAGCATCCAGTCGGTAATCTTTTTGGCTTGACCAAGAAGTCTTATGTCCTCCGAGTCGCATGGCATTTTAACCGAAAGAACTTCTTGCGCAATTCATGCCTTTCTGTTTTTATGATCAAAAATTGTTTCTTGATTTCCATTTTAAATTGTTCTCTGGACTTTTTATCAATATGAGGTGATCGTAACACAGTATATAAGACTCGTGATTCAGGCAATCCAATCTTTCGTGTGAAGGGCGGAAGCCCAAAAAACATGATTTTCCAAAAAGGGTGATCAAAAGATCTAATTACTATGCGTATCTTGGTGGTCATTACTTTTGGTGGTCTTTCTTTTTGGCTGACTCCTCTTCTTGTTCTATTGATCAGAAGCATCCAGCAGCGCCACGCCAGTAGAAAGAGTTAAGCTACTAAGCTAAGCTACTGTTGGGGAACTGGGTAGAAGCGATTTCCCGATTCCGCCTTTGACGGCTGCACAATGATCCCCCCACTCTATCCATCCTATAGCTTTTTTCGTCTATCCTGTTCGAACATTTTCTGATTTCTCCGAAAGGCTTCACTTCTTTTCTACTGGTCTATTTGTTCCCGGATTTTTTCCGGGTATCTGTCCCATTTCTCTTGGAAGAGTTGCCCCTCCATTACATTTTTCTCCAAAGGTCTAAGCGGCAAATCAACTCTTCCAATTCGGGGCAAAAAAAGCCTAGAACGACTTTCTTGCAAAGGAACAAAATAATTGTACGCATTGGCATATTAGTCCGATATCTATCTATAGAATAAGCACTGTGAACTATCCGCTTCAAAAAGAGAATTGTAAGAATGAAACTCAAACTCAATCGGAATAAGGATGAGATCAGAAAGGACATCGTTAGGACAAATCAAAGAAAGAGTGGGGGTATCACCCTTTAGGTTTAACTGTGATACGAGAAATCAATTGGACATGACAATTCCCTCGAACCATAGCTTACTTTTCCTTATATACGAAATATACACTCATCAGTAAACCTATATAATTACATTATATAATAACTAATAATAAATGCAAAAAATCATTTTGATACCCATATCAAAGAGGATTTATACCTTTCGTGATAACGCGATTATCATGTTAACGGGACTAGTGACTTTGTATTTCCTTCATCACATTCTCTGGTAAGCTCCGATTTTTTGGTTTTTGAAGGTCTCTTTCCTTTTACACATTTTTCATCCTCACAGACATAGTACATATAAGCAACGTTTTCCACCACTTCTAGCTTATTTTGGAACAACAGGGTAACAGGGGTAAGTGGTCAACTATCTCATTTTTTCTTTGAGTTTCTTCATACTCAAGATACCTACCAAACCAAAGCAACAAATTTGCAACCCCTCTCACAATCATCAATCCCGCAATACTTTTCAACCATTCGGAAAACAACAAACACTTACCTAACAAGCATCAAAAGAGTAGCCCGAGGATTGGTCCCCGATGATAGAGTTTGATATGAACTCTATCACCACGCCTTCCAACTAAGCGCTAATTGAACCTTGTTTTATATGAGTTGAGTGAAAGAGAGTCCTGGGAAAGCATCTATCTATAGTAAACGAAATCATACTTATTTTCTTAGGGAATGTTGAATGCTTTTTTCTTTCCTTAATTCTGTTTAAGAGCTAACCCGGTGAAAGGGCAGATTTGACTTTATTCGTTGAGTGAGGGTAAGAGGTTACTATTGCAGCACCATTGGCCTAGTCTTTCTTTTCCATACCATATAGATAAGTGGGACCTCGCTCAATCAGAAGCTGGAGACTCGCCTACAATGTGAAAATGAACTCAGTAGCGCCTTCCTGCCCCTGCCCCACGAAATGCTTTTCTTTGCGGGTGGTCTTTGTGGAATCATCAATCTGGACTGCTGACTGGCAGCCTTACCAACCAATAATTAGCTCAAAGGCGATGGTCAGACGGGCGGGTAGGGGCTCCAAAACCAAAAAGAGATGCGAGCTTGATTTCTTTCTCTGCTATTGGATGTCATAGTATAGGACGCACTTTCTCAACTCTAATGTTAGCTGGTCTTCTTTATTTATGATTTTCTTTCGAATAAGGTTTTCAAATCCTTAGTGAAAGGAAATCATAAATGGATGAAAAAAGGGCGGGTTCTACAACAGGCTACAAAGCCAATTCCGTACCCATAGTCATTCCTCTCTCTGGTAGCAATCTAGTCCCCAATCGGTGATAGTAAAGGAAGGAAGGCTAGCTATACTTTCAACAGGAGAAACTAAACTTTGAATAGAAGGATCAGTGCCCATAGCAGTCCTGGAGCTAGGTTCTGATGGTCGTGATGAGCTCTACTAGAAAGAAAAAAAATCTCTTCTATTCTTAGAGGAAGTTCTATCTAAGGGGCTTATAAGTCCAGCTCTTGAATTCCGTTCCATAGTTCAATCTGGAACTCCAAATGTGTAAGTAGCAGGCAAGTGGCTTTGCCCTTTTCAAAGAGGTTATCCTTCTCTGTCCCCGCTTGTTAGGGTAATAGGATAGCTGCCCATTCAAGTAAGTCACTTTTCCCGGGTATGTGGTTGCTGTCTTCTTTGTAGCCCTTTGTTTAAGATTGGTTGTAGTCTCTTTTTAGCTCCATATTTTCTTTTCTTCTCTTTCAGCAGCCTCCAATCGTCGGCCAGCTGAAGACCGAATAAAGCAGTTCAAGCCCGCTTCTGATCTCAACAATGACATCTCAACGATCGCAATCTGTAGGCCTTGAGGACCGAACCCGAAACCTTCACTTCAGGATAAACAGAGTATCGCGGGGAAGCTGAGATGGCCGTGGGGAAGGAGCTGGGTCCGTAGCTCATATTCAAGCAGGGGTTTCTACGCTCGCCTAGGAATACATATAAGGAAGTGCAACCGAAGGTAATGCAATTGTGGAATTCCGTTAAAATAGAAAGCTTTTGGCCAGGTCAAGGAAAGTGAAACAAAGTGTTCCTTTATTGAGTCGTTCTCACTCACGGAACACTTGTCTATATGGCTGACGGATTACTTGTCATCTGGTTATGGTTTACGTACTGAACAGTGACAACAACTATTTTTTGATAAGATGAAATGACTGGTATCTAACAAGTCCCTTGGCTGAATAAGGTGGAGTGGAAGGAGGGGACCCCCAAGAGGGGACCGAGTGGAACGGTCCCTGTTTAGTTCGTGCAGTTCTCCCGCCGGGGGTTAGGATGGCAAGACACCGAGTTGCTTAATTTCTTTATTTAGTCGTTTTAGTCGGGTTAGGCTTGTTGGTTTAGACGTCTGGTTTGGCTAGTCAGTAGTAGGGGAAGAATGAAGTTCTGGTTAAAGTGTTTTCGTTTCCTCTTATGCTTCGCCATAAGAAAAGAGGATAAAAGAGAATTGCTTAAGTAGATTCTAGAGAACACCTAATCGGTTCTCCGGGATGACGAACGTTGTTAACAATCATACCACCCTTGTTTTTTTATTACAAGTATTTTCTTTGATCCAGAAAACACAGAGGTACTCACGAGCGAACGAAAGGTTTTTACTTTAGGGGTAAGTCCCATTTTGTGAAATATCATTACTTAACTATGGAAGGTACTTCATCTCTACTCTTCAGGAGATATATCCAGGTGTATCTAGTGCAGTCATCAATAAAGGAAAGAGAATAACGAAATCTAAAGATAGAAAGCACTTGGGTAGGTCCCCACACATCAGAATGTATAAGAGAAAATGGACTTTCACTTCTACTTCGAATATGGAAATGTGGTTCTACAATGTTTTGAGAATTGACAGGTTTCACACTGGAAATCCAAGTCACTAGAGAAACTCCATTTCTTAGGAAATAACAATTTAAGACACTTCAAAGACGCATGACCTAGATGAGCACGCCACAGGCGTACTCGCTCTTTATTGTTTTACAGACTATGAAAGAGAATCCTCAGAAAGAGCAGAAAGACTCCCTGTGCTGAACAAAACAAGTACAGCCCGTTGGCTTCACGACCACCACCAATCGTCTTTCTCGTTCGCAGGTCCTGAAAAACACAGTGAGATGCGCTACAACTCAATTGTTTTGTCAGCTGACTAACTGAGAGAAGGTTAGAAGGAAAAGTAGATAGATGAACAACATTGGGTATTGATAAGGATGAAGAAAGTGGAGAAATCTCTATTTCAGATGCACTAGATAGGGATCCATCTACAAGTCTTATACCACTAGAGATAGGACTATAGGAGAGGAAGCCATCACTCTTACCTGTCATATGGTCTGAAGCACCGGAATCAAGGATCCAGGATGTGGAAGATTGGGCCTGGTAACATGGTTGGCAAATCCAGATGTACCCAACTACTCTTTGAAATCAAGGTTGGCTTGAAGAGCAGCCACCTTCTGTGTTAGATCGCTGATGGCTTGGTCCCTTGGGTCTGGCGTCGTACTATCAGAGGTAGGTTGATGTGTAGGTGCATACTCCTCTTCAAGCTCTGTCGTGTTTGAACTTTTTTACTCTCTTACTGTCTCAAATAAGGATGTAAATCCCAGCACCACTCCTTCGTGTGTCTCCGTTTGACACAATGAGTGCAACGAAGCTTCTCTCTATCTGCAGAAGACATATGTGATAGAGTTGATTTTTTATACAAATAAACAACTTAAGTTTTAATTATTAGTCTTTGAAAATATTTTATTTATTAGTCATAATTATTATATTTAATTTATTTTATTTATCTTTGTGCAGATTTCTAAAAAAGAATGGAAAATAAAGATTCCATATTAAATTTGGTAAAGGGAACCTGCAGTATTTGAATCCTTTAAGGATTAGGATTAGAACTTTAGTAGAATCCTTTAAGGATTAGGATTTTGCTTCTCTTTTATCTATATATAGAAGAGCCACACAAGAAAGGTGGGAAGGGGAAGATCAAAGAAAAAAAAAGGAGAAGAGCTGCGGTGACTTTTTAATTAGAGAAGAGGAAGCCATGAACTACTTCAAGAAATTGGTTCCTTCTTTCCCTATCATCATGACCTAATTTACTTTCAGAATCTTGATGAAACCCTAGCCATGTGACTTTAATTTATTTTATTTTGGGAGATTTATTATTTTATTTATGTGATTACATATCTTGGGATGTTTCTTGGTTTGATGCAATTAATTCTTTGTGATTGTTCTTGTAGAACAATTGTTTGGTTTAATTGATATTTTTATCCATGCTTAATTCTTGTAGTCTTGAGTATGAGAGATATGTAATTTTCGCAAGTATATTGTGGGTTTTAGAATTAAATAGTTCATGCTAATTTAGATGATTTATGTCATAGGAATGAATAAGTCATGCTAATGGTTGGATGGATTATGTCATGTATTTAAGCACAATACATTTCTCTAGTGAATCGAAGCTTGTAGCATAGATCACCACATGAATGTTTAATCTTTTCTTCAAAATAAAATTAAATCATTGTTATATAGGTTAGTGGTGGATTCAAGGTTCTAAATCATCTTCTTTGGTTAATGTCCTGTTAGTTTCAGTTTATTTATTTTATTCATTAGTTTTAATTAATTTAGGAATAAGAATAAAATCTCATTCTCATTTTTATAAAATTAATTTAGGAAGATAGTAATTTTAGTAGTTAAGTCTTTCTCTGTGGTTCGATACCCTGATACTTCTGTATTACATTGATCTTGTGCACTTGCAAGCATTGGGTTTGAAACTTTGTTATAAAAAAATCCAGATCAAGTTTTTGGCGCCGTTGCCGGGGAAATGTTAAATTAATTACTTGTGTTATCTTCTCCTAAATTTGTTAATTTTTTTTATTTTATTTCTTTTATTTGTTCTTGAAAAAACAATTTTTAGTTCTCTTCAACGTTTTTTTTATTATTATTTTTATTTCATTATTTTATAATTTATTCTTCATTATAATTCGTATTATTTTTTTTTCTTTTTATTTTTTCTTGAATTTGTTTATTAATTCATGGTCGTCATTTGCCCTCTGTTGATTTAAAAAAATTTGATCCTGAGATAGAGCGTACACTTAAAGCACTTAGAACACAAGGAAAAATCACTAAAACTTGTGAGGTTAAAATGGCTGAAAATCCACGAGCATTAAGGGAGTATTTTACTTCTAACACTTATAACTCACCAATAGGTAATAGACTACCTGAAATTGAGGCTAATCACTTTGAAATCAAAGCTTCTACTATTCAAATGTTACCATCTTTTTATGGGCTTGATTATGAAAATCCTTATAAGCATATTGATGAGTTTTTAGAAATTTGCTCTACTTTTAAACTACCTAATGTCAGTGATGATGCTATTAGATTGCGCCTTTTTCCTTTTTCTCTGAAGGAAAAGGCTAAACATTGGTTGCATACACATAAGAGAATAGGTACTTGGGCTGAGATGTGTAGGGAATTTCTGAAAAAAATATTTTCCTATGCGTAAGCTTACAAGGTTAAGGAGAGAAATCACTACTTTTTCCCAACAAAATAATGAACAATTTCATGAGAGTTAGGAGAGATTTAAAGAACTTCTTCGTAGTTGCCCTCACCATGAAGTCCCTAAATGGTAGCAAATACAAAGTTTTATTCAGGATTAGACGAGAGAAATCGCCAAATGGTTGATTTCTCTTGTGGTGGTACCTTTCTTCATAAAAATGCAGATGAGGTGTGGGATTTGTTTGAAAATTTGAGTGATAATTCGCAACAACACGCCACATCCTCAGGTGTAGGCACATCTAGGCAAATAGGAAATAGAGGAATGTATGAAGTTACTCAGAATATTGATCTTTCTTCGAAAGTTTATGCTTTATCTAAAAATTTGATCAATTATTATCTTTGAATACATTGCCTACTAATTTTTCTAATGTGCAAAGTGTTTGTACAATTTGCTCTAGTCCTTCTCATATTATTTATGATTGTCCTAGTGCTTCACTATTCCCAGAATTTGTGCAGGAACAAGTCAATTCATCCCAAGGATTTCACAGACAGAGCGACCCATATTCAAACACGTACAATCTAAGCTAGAGAAATCATCCTAATGTCTCCTGGAGGCAACAAGGAGGGGAAGGTTAATTAGGCCAACAACAATATCAACAGAACAAACAATCTGGTATAACTACTCCCCCTGGTTTTCAATGTCAAAGGTATGTACCCCCTCACCCTTCTCAAAGTGGAAACTCTATGTTTGAAGAAAAAGTCTTATCTGCTTTGAAAGGTTTAGAAGCTATGACACAAATTGTAGACTCACACACTCAATCGATTGCTAAGTTAGAAACTCAAATAGGGCAACTAGCTAATGCAATAAGTAGAAGATATGAGAGTAAGCTTCCTAGTCATCCAATAGAAAACTCTAGAACTAATTATCATGAGCAAGCTCAAGCTTTAATTACTCTTAGAAATGGGAAGTTGGTAGATAATAAAGTAGGGGAACCTATTAAAGATAGTGAGTTAAATGATAATGAAACTGAGGGAATTGATAATGCGGCTAAAATTGAAAGAAAGATAGAGAAGGAACTATCTTCTTCCTCTAATTCTAAGACTCTAGAATCATCTCCTACGGCTTCATATAAACCAAAGGCTCCTTATCCGCAAGTTTTATTGCCACCCCCACATCTTAGAAAGGATAATAAAAGGGAAGATATTTTAGAAACTCTCAAACAAGTTAAAATTAATCTTCCACTTTTAGAGGTTACTAAGCAAGTTCCATCCAATGCAAAATTTCTTAAAGACATGTGCACTTTTAAAAGAAAATCTAAAAGCAATGTTTCTAAGAAAATCTTTCTAACTGAACAGGTGAGCTCTGTTCTGCAATATAACACTCCACCTAAATATAAAGATCCTGGTGTCCCTACTATCTCATGTCTTATTGGTAATCATAAAATAGATAAGGCACTCTTAGATTTAGGTTCTAGTGTTAAGTTGCTTCCATACTCTGTTTATGAAGAGTTAGGATTGGGGGAATTGCAACCAACTGATATGACCTTGCAGTTAGCTGATAGAACAATCAAGGTACCTATGGGGAGGATAGATGATGTTCTAGTTCAAATTGATAAAGGTGTCTTCCCTGTAGACTTTGTGGTCCTAGATATGGAACCTGGTACATCTTCTCAGAATCATATCCCAATTATTCTAGGCCGTCCTCTTTTAGCTACTGCTGACGCCACTATTAATTGTAGAACTGGGGTTATGGATGTCTCTGTAATGAATATCAGGGTTAGATTAAATATCTTTAAAACTTCTTCACAACCTTCTATAGAAGATAATTCTGATTGCTATTTGGTAGATATAAATGATGAATTAATTGAAGAAACTCTACCTTTAATGTGTTCAAAAAATTATATTTCTATTGAGAAAGAAAATCTAATTTGCACTGAGGATGTTAATTCTAATGTTGCTTGCATTACTCCATTAAAAAATTCTTTTTGGATTGTGAATCATAAGCTTAATGTGAGAGAAATAGATCCTGGCTAAGTGCAAAAGAATTAGGGAGTCTGGTTGAAGACTTTAAAATTAGCGCTTTTGGAAGGCAACCCAAATTTTATTTTATTTTTATTTTATTTTTATATTTTTATAATTTTTTTATTCCACTTGATTGGTAGAAAGGTATGAGCTGTTTGTTTTGTAGGGTAATCAAACAACTTATATTATCATGGAGATTACAGAGATTGTCTACTCCTCTTGCAGACATGCATTAGTATTGCTTATTCTACCTGGTTGTATTGTTCTTTTCTTTGTCTTTTCTCTACTCTTGGTACTCTTTTATCACATTGTGGATAATGTAGGGTCTAGGTATGGAGGAGATGTTTTTATTCTGGTGTCAATTATTTTTATTTATTATTATTTTTTGTTTTTCTCAAATTTTTTTTATTTTTGCTGTTTTTTTTATTTTTTTTATTTTTACATTATTTTGAAAGGAAACCAAAAATACGATTTCACGTAAAGAATAATTATTTCTGAGTTCCTTTAAAAATGTCTTGAATGAGTTGAGAAAAGTACTTGTTTTCTTGTTTTTAACAAGGGTGGTGGACTTATGTTCTATATATGTTATAACTTTTGCATGACTTACACTTGAGCACATGGGTCATTGTTAGTATTTAATAAATCCTTTACATTATTTTTGAGCTTCATAAAGTTGATGAATCTCTTCCGTACATTCTAGAACTTACTTGAGTACCTCTTGAGGCGAAATAGAAAGGTTTTCTAGATTTGACTCAGAGACAATGGTCATAGGCCTTCTTTGAATCATTTGTGCCTTTTAAGCTTACCAAATTTCATAATTTTTACCTTCGTACCCTTTTGAGTCTAAATGTTATATCTTTCTTTAAGCCACTTAAATATTAATCCTTAATCTTGTAGAGAGTTTAATGCAAAGTTCTAACTTGTGCTTCCATGATGGGCTATTATTTTTGTGTTATGGAAAAGAGAATAAGTTATTTTGAAAAAGGGGGGAAGAAAATATCTATAGATCAATATATGAATTGTTGTGTTGAAAAAAAAATGTATTGAGCCAAGAAAAAGAAAAGAAAAAAAGTCGATACATGATTGTTACAAGTCATAAATTGCAAAAAAAAAAAAAAAAAGAAGAAAAAAAATTCAAGAGGCCCGGATTTGTGAATGTAAGAAAAAAGAATGGCCTTAGATGATGAAATCCTAAGAAAAAAAGATGGTAGCTGGTGAATGTATTACAAGAAGCAAAAACGAAGTTAGAAAGTTTGTCGAAATTTTAAAGTATCCATATTCTTTGCAAGCTCTCTTGTCTTTGAATTTGAATTCCTTGCCTTCGTTTGATAAGCAACACCCTAACCTTACATTACAAGCTTTAAAGTCCTACCTGATCTGAGTTGAATTTGAAAATCCTTGATTAGTGGAGAGAAGGTACAAAGAGTGAGCCTATGGAATGAACTTTTGTTGAGATTTGCCTTCTATGTGTAATTTGGAAATTTTTTTTAGTATTTATTTTATACTCTCTTATGACTACGATTACACCTTACATAAGTTTTGCATTAGTTATGGGAGATAATTGAATATTTGGTTGTATACTTGAGTTTAAAAATAAGAAGAAGAGTGCTTGTCTTGATAAGTTTGAGATCTTGAAAAAGGGTACTTAATTGGGATTATTATATATCTTTTAAAAAGTGGTTGTTTATTTGACTTTGTGGGTACGTCGTCTGCAAATCCTCACGAGACCATACTCCTGCACTAGGGTAACTTAGGGGTTTAAAGGGCTTGTTGCACATGCTAAGTGCAATCGTGGATCCTACGAAAGTGGCTAGTTAGTTTTTATTTTTGTTCTTTTATTTTGCTTGAGGACTAGCAAAACTTAGGTGTGGGGGAGTTGATAGAGTCGATTTTTAATACAAATAAACACCTTAAATTTTAATTATTAGTCTTTGAAAATATTTTATTTATTTATTACTCATAATTATTATATTTAATTTATTTTATTTATCTTTGTGCAGATTTCTAAAAAAGAATGGAAAATAAAGATTCCATATTAAATTTGGTAAAGGGAACCTGCAGTATTTGAATCCTTTAAGGATTAGGATTAGAACATTAGTAGAATCCTTTAAGGATTAGAATTTTGCTTCTCTTTTGTCTATATATAGAAGAGCCACACAAGAAAGATGGGAAGAGGAAAATCAAGAAAAAAAAGGAGAAGAGCTGCGGCGACTTTTTAATTGGAGAAGAGGAAGCCATGAACTACTTCAAGAAATTGGTTCATTCTTTCCCTATCATCATGACCTAATTTACTTTCAGAATCTTGATGAAACCCTAGCCATGTGACTTTAATTTATTTTATTTTGGGAGATTTATTATTTTATTTATGTGATTACATATCTTGGGATGTTTCTTGGTTTGATGCAATTAATTCTTTGTGATTGTTCTTGTAGAACAATTGTTTGGTTTAATTGATATTTTTATCCATGCTTGATTCTTGTAGTCTTGAGTATGAGAGATATGTAATTTTCGCAAGTATATTGTGGGTTTTAGAATTAAATAGTTCATGCTAATTTAGATGATTTATGTCATAGGAATGAATAAGTCATGCTAATGGTTAGATGGATTATGTCATGCATATAAACACAATATATTTCTCTAGTGAATCGAAGCTTGTAGCATAGATCACCATATGAATGTTTAATCTTTTCTTCTAAATAAAATTAAATCATTGTTATATAGGTTAGTGGAGGATTCAAGGTTCTAAATCATCTTCTTTAGTTAATCTCCTGTTAGTTTCAGTTTATTTATTTTATTCATTAGTTTTAATTAATTTCGGAATCAGAATAAAATCTCATTCTTATTTTTATAAAATTAATTTAGGAAGATAGTAATTGTAGTAGTTAAGCCTTTCTCTGTGGTTCGATACCCTGATTCTTCCGTATTACATTGATCTTGTGCACTTGCAAGTATTGGGTTTAAAACTTTGCTATAAAAAAATCCCGATCAATATGGGCCCAGGGAACTTTCCCACAAACTCCTTTTCTTAGGTTAGGTGTAAGACCTAAAATCGAAGTCCATTGCACATATTACCTCTTGCGCGCCTTCCCAGCCATTGGAGTTGTAGCTGCTTTCGATCCAGTAATCGTGCCGGGCTCTATCGATTAAGTAGCCCCCCCCCCTCCTTCTTTTCTTGCTCTTGAGCTAATAGGGGTATAAGCGGACCTATCATTTCTTCGATCAGGGAGTATAAGTTCTTATGTCTGTAATTTTTTGTCTTTTGAAGAGAGCCCGCTTTTCCTTTGTAAATAAGCTTGTGCTTTGTAGCACTATTTCACCCGCGTTAAAAGTGCTTATAGCAAGTGGTTGGTAAGAAGCCCTGCCACGGAGTAATCTCCTATTTTAGGCATTCCTACTCCTCCCATGAGAGTGCTCAATCTTTCCTATCCTTTCGCCTTAATGGAGCTGTTGAAGACAACTCAATAGGGAATTCTTTCTTTATAGAACCAATTCGTGAGATGACAGCGATTCTTTAATCTCTAAAGAGAAGGGTCTTTTCCGTCTCCTGCGATAGGACCGAGAAGGGGAAGACTGAGTTCATTCACCCGGGTTTAGATGCAATTGAAAGAGGTCAAACTCTTTTAAGAAATAACTTAAACCAGCCCTAGGAGATTGAAGAGTTAATTCACAAGAAATTGAATCTTCGCTACGCCCCTTTTTCAGTCCTAAATAAGTTAACCATCACTCATCTTACTACGACTATGAAACGCATCTCAAACTTACCGATCTGGCTATCTCGAACGAGTTCAAAGATCTCTCCTCTACGTCGGCCTTACGAGTGATAATTTCAGTATTTTCTGCACGATTCGTTGATTACTGTAATTTGAGGGAAAAGTCACCATCCCCTTTTCCTATGTTACATAATTAGTAAATCAGTCTATTGACTCCCTTACGAAGCTTGAAGTAAAGTAAGGACTATTCTCATTTGAAAGAAAGATAACTAGTGAGGGAAGCGGTAGGATTCTCACTTTATTCGTGAGAAGGATTTGTTGCTTCCTCCTTTGCTACTACTATTGATATGGATTCCCTGGAAGGTAAATATCTTTCCAGCCTCTTCAAACCTGGGAGTCACTCGCAAGTAAAGGCTAGTCTCCACCTCGCTACCGGTGGTGAAGCTTATAACTAGTAGATCGCTCTCTAGCCTAGCACTGGAAAGTAACTTGGCTTTTAGGAGAAGGGAAAGCCAATCTGAAGGAAAGGGTTGTAGCCACCTATTCTTCTTTTATTCTGTCTACGAGTTCACAGCATCTCCCGAGTTGGAAAAAGATAAGGATGAGTAAATCGGAAGGCAAGTAAGGAAACTAAAGGGTTGCTGATTCAATTCACTAGCTAAGCTTGAAGTGAACTACGGGACATCTCAATACGAAACCACCAACGAATTAATAGTAGGAATGCAAGACTAAGCACAAGGTTACGTATTGGCACTTGAAGGATCCTAAACCTAACCTCGCTTGGCTTATTTCAGTAGTACCATCTCCAGGACAAAGTGAGTCCACCAAGAGAAGTTCCACTAATAAGGCCCACGGAGCGGTACGAACTCTACTGGTAAGTTGAGGATTGGGTTAAATTCCAGGTGAAAAAAGAAGGAGCTTCCCCCCCTCCCCCCCTCCCGGGAAGAACAGAGGAAGCAAGACAAGCTAAACCATTCCATTAGCTTTGGAGGGAGGCAATTCACCACCTTCGGAGGGCGTTAGCACTTGCTATTGATGCGTTTATCAGTTCGGCAGTAAGCACAAGAGTTTGATTGCTACAGTGACATTCTCGGGACAAGACCCTTTCCTACCCTTCGAGGTACGTGCCTTTTCCTCAAGGAAGCATAAACACACCGGTTCATTTAGAACTTTTCCTTACTCAATGAATGAGGAGACGGGAGTGAGAGGGTGATATAAGATGGAAGCAAAGAAAGATTAGGCGAGTGTCAGTTTCTTTCTTGCAGCTTCTGCTCTTTCTAGAATTTATATGATCCCCAGAATTTGCTAACTCTCAAAAGGGGACTCTCTCTAGACTAGATGCCGGTGCCATGAAACTAGCTGCTAGGAGTGAAATCGGTAAGCAGGTAGGGCCAAGACTAGAGCTTAGCTGAAAGCAAGGGTCGATGTTAATTGAGCTCAGTCCGTTGGTGGGAAAGTTACCGTTACCTAACTGACTCGGAGGTGAGCTAAGCTAAGCGCTTTGCCTTTCCTATCCTTGAATTCTCACTTTTCCGGCGATACTTAACTTCAAGTGTTCAGTACGTTACCACTTCACTTGCATTTATTGATAGTCACTCTATTGTCTTTCCCATTCTAGAGAGTACAGGTTAGCTCATCTGTTAGCTTGCATTAAAGCAAGTAATCTTGTCTTGATGTAGAGCGGGAGATTTTTCCATGCCATGAAGTGCTAAAGCCCCTTTCTTACTAGATAAGAAAGCTTCGGCTCGGGTTCGTGTCCTTTCTTTTCCACTATTGCTTTCGCCCAGTGTGACAATTAGACTGGCCTATGGAACCCTTCCCCCTCTTATCAACCTTAAATTCAGTAGATTCAGATGAATTTCTTTCTTTTTTTGTCTTTGATACTTAAGCTTCCCCTTATCTTGGGGTGGGCTCAGTAAGAGTGTCAGCGAGCTTGTAGGTGCCGGATCTAGAAAGATTGAGTAGGCGATCTCTGTTGGGTCGGAGTTGAGACAGGGGAGTGGCTTGATGAAGAGCTCCTAAATGTGCTTGCTACATGTAAACAGTATCCTTCGTTCTTCTTGACTTAGAAATTCGGTTGTATTTTAGAGATTGTCTCTAAGAAGAAAAGAACTGAGAGAACATAATAACTCGATCTTAAACTTACATAACACTTATGCTATTTGAATCTCTGCCTTCTAAGGGCGAAATGAGAGCATTGACATTCAATCTGGCATATTCTCTTACTCCATTTATGTTTGGGAATTTACCCTTGATTTGATTAAAGGGAACCTACCGCCCTTCCCATCTCGAACTGAACAGCAAATCGAATCACAACAACGGGCTTGACGGAGTGATCTCTTCATTTTCCTTCGATCTGGTAAGAGAGGAAAGTGTCCGTTCACTATCCTTTTCTTATGATATTTCGAATGAAAAGAGCGCTCCTAAATCTAGATAGATAGTCTAGACCGCTTACAAAGTCAATCTAGATAGTAGGAAGGATTTAAGCACTTCCCGTCCGACTTGTATATCTTAACCATAGTGACATTTCAAATCAAAGAGAAGAAAGATATATCCTTTCAAAGAGCAATAGAAGGGCTGCTTTCTTCGACCTCGAGACATCACGCTCTTTTGGACCTGAAGAAGGGAATTCCACCGATGAATAGGGCTTGTGCCCATTAGTCTATGTCCTACTCTAGTTAGAAAATCACTCTATCTTAGAGAAAAGGGAAAGAGGAAGTGCTTGCTGGTATTAAGGGAACTCTCCTCTCCCAAGACGAGGGATGGTCCCGCTTCCTCATTGAGAAATTCTTGGTTCACCGAAAGGGGCAGTCAGTTGGAACCCCGTACTGAAGCAATTTTCCTGTCTTAGTCATCAAATTTGTGGAATAGTCCTTTCTTGTGAAGTCTCGCCTCTCCTTGATTAAAGAGTGGTGGGCCAGCTAGCTATAGATAGAAGTCCGGCTGTAAGCCCTTACTCAAATAGGGCTTGCTTGGTCAATGATGTCGTTCACTTCTCACCTGAACATTTCTATTGGAAAAGTAGGACGTCAAAGTTTTGGGTTTAGGGCATTCTTACTTCTTTCCTTTCTTTATCCGGAGCAGTGAGCTTAGTAGCGATGCTTTTAATTGACGGCTGGAGGGAGGAGGGAGAAAATCATTAGTTTATGGCATATCCGCTGAAGCCTTGTCCCTCACGTCGCGTAATCGAGCTGGCTAAGGGTTTAGAGAGACCTCCTACGTTAGGAAAAGGAATAGAACTCTTAAGCTTTAGTAGCGTTGAAAGCTTTGGCAACCGGACCTTCTCATCGAAAAGATGATCTGCCTACTTCCCATCATGAACAGAGTTCCGAGTCGCTAAGAGAGAGCTTATCCACTACATCTACATAAGGCTTTAAGAGGACTAATTCCCTGTGTTAGCAGAACTGGCTACGATTGAAGGAAATGGTTTTCCAACCGAATCCACATATCCTCGCTTTCGAAGACTTCAAAGACCTAGAGACTGATAGACAGACATAACACATACGGGAGAGAGAGAAAGACAGAGGAATTCTGCCCTAAAAGAGGATTGATTGTTGTCGGGGACTAATACACCACCTGCAAGACCATAACCTACATAGAAGACTTCGACTGCTGACCGTAAATAGGCCAATAAGATAGGGGAATGAGTCCAAGGCTAGACCGTAACTATATGCTGCCTATAATTCCACTTAGAAAAAAGATAAAAGACAAGATAAAGATTCACTCTCACTCAAGATTGAAGGTGTAGGAAGAAATGCCATATCGTTAACCGCCTGGAAAGTGGATGCAGAATTACCGGTCTTAGCAGCAATTAGCTCCTTCCTCCTCAGATGAATAGGCTATCACTATTCTAGACTCAGCTGTGGCACTTTCTTTCGGAATTAGGCATCCTTTGAGGCTTTAAGTCAAATACCTCCGATGTTTAAAGGTGCAGATGCATTGAATCCGCAGCTTTCACGTAAGCTAAAGCTTAACTCACAGCCTAAGACTTTTGCTAAGTTTGGATAAGAACTCACTATCCGAGACTCGAAGGGAAAGACAATTGCATCTTTCCCCGATGCGAGTATAGCAAGGCCTAACAAGTTCTCTGGATCCAATTTCAATCCTCTACGACGACTAGAACAACTATCTCACATTACGTTTTGTACGATCGGGGCACTAGGAGAACCTTGCCAAATATGTGGTTCAATCACACAAGTGGAGATGCACCATGTACGAAAACTTCGATCTACAACTGACCAGGTGAAGAAGGACTATTACCTTAACATGATGAGTCAGATGAATAAAAAACAACTTCCAGTATGCCGAGATTGTCACATGACTATCCATGGGAAGAATGGATCTTTAATGAGTTAGTACTCTTACTTAATTATCACTGATTAGATATTTACACTGTAATTGCGGAAAGCCGTATGAGAGGAAACTTTCACGTACGGTTTGGGAAGGAGCTTCCTGACCTAACATAAATTCTATTTGCTAAGGTTGAGTTGTCTTACTTCACTTATCATTACTGCTCATGCGTTTTTAATGAGTACGCCATCTAACTGTATCATAGTTAGCAAGATACTCATACTGAGGATATCATTTTATGTAGTAAGAACAGTGGGATTTTATATACTACTAGTACATTTATCTTCTCTGCCTGGCATAGTAGAACCTAAAAATACTACTAGCATTGTAGTAAGATAGCGTCAATGTAGTGAACCATTGAATGCAATGGGGAACTTATTGATGAGAAGACGTCATGTATCGGTGACGATGAAAAAATTTGACACGCGCTTCGCAGATTAGAAGGAACCCCAGACCCAATGCATCTTTGACGGTCTATGCTCGGCTGAAGTAATCAGATGGTAACACCACTGATGAAGACACTCAATGGTATCATTAAATTTGATAGTATCCTACTGGACGAGGCGAACCCTAATGAAGGGAATACTAGCGCGCAAACACCAAACCTTGATGCCCATGAGCCTTCTCCATCTTCAATCCCTCCAGAGGGACCAGAAAATAAAGACTCAAATCTTTATATAGTGATCGTTATAAGGACTGACCTTACACTGCCTAGAATGGAGTAGGAATGAATTAAAGGGCGAAGAACTAAAACCAAATGGGATTACCCCAAGATTCTCTCTGAATGAAGCTTTTTCCCAATGCCTGGACTTCCTTCATTACCTCTAACCAGATTTGTTACGATTTCTATTTCTCTTCCCCTGTACTTGTTGTGCGACATGGATGAAAGGGAAGAGGCATGGACTCTTTTTCCCGCGAGAGGTACACGTCCGAACAAAAGCCTTTGACTATATGATCCGAACAGATTCGGGGGTGGGGGTAAATATCTTCTCCTTTTATTTATTTGACTAATTATTCCAATCTTTCCGCCTCAACGTCAACTTTCACCTTATCTATAATCTATATTAATTCCTTTTACCTTTTTTTAAAGGCTATAAACTTTCTGTTAATTACATCAATCCTCGAGTCGCTTCGTATTCGACCATCTTGTTCAGACACTTGAATGGTTACGTGAAAAGTTATCCCGATTAATGAGATTTTCCTGAGAGTCTTTTATTTCGTATGGAGAGATTTCTTTTCCTTAGGTCCGCAGGTTCGATTGAAATTTGAATTTCAACCCTTTTGTGTGTCAATGAAAAAAGCTACTAGACTTTCTGGAGACAAGGGAAATCCAATGATCAAGCCTGTTCCTCGAGTACCGTTTGCTAACTACACAGCTAACGAAACTGGTAACCGTTGACTGCTTCTTCTCTTATCTTTAATGAGTAACTCTAACTCTTTCTTATTTTACTATCTATACCAGTACTACTACTATTATGATATAACGAGATGAACTGTCTTATTGTAAGTTAATCGAACTACAGTGATCTGATACCAAGAATTGAGAAATGGAAAGATCACTGAACCAGACCCCTTCCCCTGCCTTCCATCTATCTATCCTTTGAAAGTCTGACCTCTGTCCCTACG